>PVKM010004353.1:0-52542 GCA_004027735.1 Carollia perspicillata
GCAGGCCAGCGCTTAATCCACTGAACCACACCAGCCAGGGCAAGAAGCAAATTTTAAGGAGTGATTTTAAGGGGCAAAAAAGAGTTACCTTTACATATATATTATCTTTCTTTCTTTAAAAATTTTTCTTTTATTTATTGTTAGAGAGAGAGGAAGGGAGGGAGAAAGAGAGGGAGAGAAACATCAATGTGTGGTTGCCTCTCACATGCCCCCCACTGGGGGACTTGGCCTGCAACCCAGGCATGTGCCCTGACTGGGAATTGAACTGGCAACTCTTTGGTTCTCAGCCCATGCACAATCCACTGAGCTACACCAGCCAGGGCTACATATATAATCTTTATTTAGTGTAAATGAGCTAAAATTCAAAATGGGAAGCAACCATAATTTTTTAGTATTTAAGCCAACAAAATTAATGTACCTTTTAGGTATTAGTTGAGACTTCTAAAAACCTTTTATAATAAAATATCAAGATAAATATTTTATTATTTCACATTTAAAGTAATCAGATCTAAATTTGTGCCTTAAAACTTTATGTCGATGACTATGTTAAAACACTATTATCTTTTATGTCTTGTGTCTGTCAAGATGAAGAATATGTCATCAGCTAACTTAGACTTCCAGTAGCGGTGACAGGTTTAATTGAACCATTCAACTATTTTTGCTTCCTTTGTGGCCTTAGCAGACATACAAGAAAGCTTTCTGGGATACCAGGCTCCATCCATAGTAATAGAACAGACAATTTTAGGGAAAAACTAACTGGTTCGTATCAAAGAAGAGTATGTCTAAAACTGTTATTCAAATTAATAATGTCAATTCTAACCCCCTCAACACAAAAAAAGGTAACAAAAATTGTTGCTGGAGTTCAATGAAAAAGTAACATCTTTATTTGCTCTCTTCAATAAAAACCTGTCATAATGAAAACAGTAAGTACTCTTAGCGTGAAGAGGAACTATGGTTCTGAAATTCAGTTTCCGGCTGTTTTGTATCAGAACCATGCTGTGGGTCTCTGAATAAAGTGGCTCTGGAATATGAACTTCATCCAATTGTCAATTGCCCCTTGGCTTTTAAAACTATAATCTGCCCAGACTGGTGTGGCTTAATGGGTTGGGTGTTGTCCCACAAAGGGAAGGGTGGCCAGTTGGATTCCTGGTCAAGGGACATGCTTGGTTGGGTTGCAGGCCAGGTCCCTGGTTGGGGTCGTATGAGAGGCAACTGACTGATGCTTCTCTCATCCATTGATGTTTCTCTCTCTCCTTTTCTTCCTCCCTTTCCCTCTCTTTAAAAATAAATAAATAAAATCTAAAAAATAAAAATAAAACTGCAATAGGAGAGGATGTAATATTAACCTATATCTCTTACATGGCCTAAACTATTCAATTTTCTAAGTACTTTAAATTCTGTTGCTTAGGAGGATATCAGTTTTAGGAAACCTATAAACTACTCCCAATGAAGAGACTTACTAGAACCAATTATTAATAAAAAATAGTTTCTATTAACGTTGCATAAGTTTATGTTAGACTTTCTTCTCTAATCATCCAACAAACACTAAAGGCAAAGTTCCCTTAATGAAATTATATTTTCTTAAAGGTGATATAAAAGGAGGGCATGTGGCTTAATTTTCCTCCTCAAAATAATATGTTTACTACTTTTGCTTTATGGTAATGTGGTGGATATAGAAGATCCTTTACCCCTCTGTCCACAAAACACACATAAATAATAAAGTTCTTTCTTTCTTTTCATTCATTCATTCATTCATTCATTCATTCATTTAGAGAAGAGGGGAAGAGACCTGGCTAGCAACCCAGGCATGTACCCTGAGTGGGAATTGAACCAGTGACCTTTCAGTTCACAAGCCAGCACTCAAATACACTGAGCCACACCAGCCAGGGCAAATAATAAAGTATTTTAAAAACTCATAAATTAATCAACAAATCTGCAAAAACCTAAAGGAATTAAGCTGAGGCCAGTAAGGAAGCCTACGCATAAGGGAGGGAAGCAAGGGTAGAAGCTGACCACATTATGAAAATGTATAAACCTTAGAGAGTTGGGTATGCACAGGCCAGACAGCCTGATGAGAGGGTGCCCTACATAAAGCTGTACTCATGAAGTACAACAGCCTGAGAAAGCGGCAAAATATTAGAGAACTCATTCAGCAGTCAAGCCCTGATTCTTAGAAAGATATATAAAGACATACGCCCACATGAAATCCCAGAGATTTCATGGTTCTTGGTCAGCTCACATGGATCTCGGGCCTAAATTTACCTATTTGTGTTGGGGAAAAAATCTGGCAAAAGACAAATACCGAATCCTCTTACAGCTACCAATCTTCAACGTAGTTCCAAAAATTCACACACGAAGTTCTAACAGATACGATTCCCACCCCCATGAAATTACAAAACACTATAGGACATAACCACCATAAACTCAAACAAATGACAGAAACAGATACAAAAAAAGTCACGTCAGAATTCCTGAATATTGCCGTGGCTGGTGTGGCTCAGTAGACTGAGTGCCGGACTGTGAACGGGAAGATGGCCGGTTTGATTCCCAGTCGGGGCACATTGCCTGGGTGGTGGTCGGGGTCCCCAGTTGGGGGTATTCAAGAGGCAACCACACAGAGACGTTTCTCTCCCTCTCCTTCTCCTTCCCTTCCCTTCTCTCTAAAAATAAATAAAATCTTTTAAAAAATTACTGAATATAGGTTATAAAATATGTTAACATGTGTAAAGGAATAAAGGGGTAATAAAAAATCACATACAAATATTTTTATAGTAAATACATACAAGGCATTATTATAAGCACCTTACTTCTATTAATTCCTTAAAAGCCTACAATAATCCTGAGGTGAATAATATGTCCCCCTTTTTACAGATATTAACTCCTATTGATAGAGTGATTATATAATTTGGCCAAAGTCACACAGCTAGTTGATGCCAGAGCTCTAGATTTCTAATCCAATAGGAAACATGAGTTGATGGGCAGAAGCTCATGAAAAAGAATATGATAATCTTGAAAAAGAATTTAAGGAGCTTTTTAGAACTAAAAAAGTTAATGACTGAAATTATAATATACACAATGAAAGGGTTAAATAGCAGGAGAAATCCAAATGAATTTAATATTATCAAATTAGAAGAGGTAAAGAAATTACCTAGATTATAGTACAACAAAGGAAAGAAAACATGAAAAAGAAGTTAAAACACATGGATTATAAATAAGGAGCATCCAACTGGCACTTCATAGAGAGAACACACAGGGAATGGAAAAGAAACAATATTTGAAGCAATAATTTTTTAGAACACCTATGTGATTCTAAATATAGTTTTTGTTAAATGACAAAAACAGATTACAATGTAGAAAATACCTAGTAAAGAAACAAAACAATATTGTTAACTTTTCCAAAACTTTTCCAAAACTTTTCCAAGAGATATAAATGGAAAAAGAAAAAACGGTTCCAAACTTCCATTTTGGGCAATATGGCAAAAAAACAAACATGACAGTTCTTTTTAATTTTAATTTTCTTTTAAAATGAATCACTGATCTGGCAAGAAAGTATGAAATACTCACGACTAAAGAATTAAGTGAAAACGGGAACCCAAAGAGGTAAACTGAGTAACAATAGCTGGCTTTTTCCGTGGGGGAACACCACGGTTCTGGAACAAAGAGAGGCAAAGCCTGGGACAAAAGACTTGTCTTAGCATAAAATTGGAAATCTAAAGGAAGGCACACATAACAGGAAGTGAGAAAGTGTGTATGTTTCAGGCAATTAATGAAGACGGTAAAATAAAAACAAGTAACTTAGAAACTGAGAGTAGAAACTGTAAGGACTTATGGCAAGAGTCAAAAGAAACATCCCAGAGCCACTGTCACTGCCTCTTTCTTGACATACTGGTCCTAAATTCTAAGGAGAGACTTCACCCTGGGTTTTTGTCTTCTGCTACATTTGTTTAAGGCACTGAGGTAGTCTCTTCCCATTTTATTAAACATGAAGCCCTCAAAACAGATGAAAATGTATATAAACCATGTTCTTTCAGATAAGTTTAATTATGAAGAAGACTCCTGTAAAAAAAGCCATTTCCTATTAACACCACCACCACCACCACAGAACAAGTATAAGACACATTTCTCTCAAATACCTGGCAGCTGTGATCAGTGTCCAGCCCATCCCAGAGACTCATAAACTGAGCTTTCATCATGGCTGTAGCTTCATGGTCAGAACTCGAACGGTTTCGTAGAAAGGAGTCTTAGAAGGAAAAAGTTTTTAATGTTAAAAATTAATAAATTATTTACTCTTTATATAATTTGAAATCATTTAACCGAAAGCTGACAATTTCATGAAAGATTACAAGGAAAAGGGTTCAAATATGCTTTTTTACACACATTATTCTGATATAACAATTTTGGCAAATTATTGGGCATATTTTAAAAACCTCAATTCACAATCTTCATTTCTTTCCTAAAAATACATTTATGCCAACATATGTAACAGAAGTAAAGAATCTGGTACTGAGAGGTTAGAGAGGACCAAGTAGCATCTTGGAGGAAAATCCGTGTGCTCTGGCCCTAACTTTCCAGATTATCTGCATTCTTTGTGCTCTTAATTCTGGGGTCACATTATTTTCCTCACACTTTCCCCCATAATAAATAAAATGACATTAGAGTATGTCAAAACACTATTAAGTGGGAAATGTAGGACAGAAAATGGTTTAAAACATACAAGATAGCATGCATGTATATAATGTTACACATGGTAAAAAAATGCAAATTAATTTTGGTTATTGCTCAGTGATAGACTCAGGAATAACTTTAATGTCCTGTTTTGGATTATTTTGTCTTCAAAATTATCTACAATAAACATGAAATGCTTTTAAGAAATATGGAAACATTTTCCTCCTACAATGAAAAAACTCAAAAGTGGTACATACTAAGAATAAAAAGATGGCAGAAATAACTCCTAGATTTTCTAATACAATCCCTATTTCAAATGTTTTGTCTTATATCCCTTGAAATTACTGGCGTTTCTAAGTAACTTTCACATTTCAGGCAATGATAACTAGAACTTGAAGTGGTACCAAATACTTTGTAATGTCCTAGGTCCAAGCTTTAAAAAAAATAAAAAACACATTACCATGTCATAATAGTCTTGTGATGGCAAACATATAATCTGGATATTCTTATACAGTTCTAATTTTGTAAAATCTGTCCATTGTTGGACTATATATCAAACCAACTCATCAAAAAAAATCTAATCATTTTTAAATTGTTTAATTTCTAAAGATAAATTGTTTAAGTTCAACTGCCTACTTAACCACCTTTGTGTGCTGCTTCCAAGAGACATACTTAAATATAAGGACTCAGAATGTTGAAAAGGATGGAAAGAGACATATGTAAACACTATTTTAAAAGTTGAATAAAATATTTTTGTAGAAACGTAATGCATATCTAATGAATGGTGCTGGAACAATTGGACATCCATCTGTACGCAAAGAAAAAAACTTCTAGACATATACCTTAACTCAAAATGGATCACAGAGCTCAACGTAAAACACAAAACTATAAAGACAGAGTATAGGAAAAAATCTATGTGACCTAGGGTATGATGATGAGTTTTTACATATAACACCAAAAACACAATCCGTCAAAGACAAATTGGTTAAGTTACTGTTTATTAAAATTAAAAATCCTTCCCTGGGAAAGATATTGTTTAGAGAAAAAGCAAGGCAAGACTGGGGAAAAATATTTAATAAAACACGTTTGATAAAGGACTTGTAACCAAAATACACAAAAAACTCTTAAAATTCAACAACAGAAAAACACCCCCAGAAGATCTGATCTCACCAAAGGAGATACAGATGACAAATAAGGGTATGAAAAGATGTTCAACATACATCACTATGGAACTACAAATTAAAATAACAATAAGATACCACTACGAACTTATTAGGATAGCTAAAATCCAAAAATCTGATAATAAAACCCAATAAAATGCTAAAGAGGATGCAGAGCAACAATGCCTCTTATTTTTTGCTAGTGGAACCACAAAATGGTATAGCCACACTGGAAGGTAGTTTTGGTAGTTTGTTACAAAGCTAAATACAGTTTTATCACAAAATCCAGCAACTGAGCTAGGTATTTATCCGAATTGAAAACTTACGCCCACACAAAACCTACATGCTATTGTTAGTTTTATTCACAATCACCCCAATCAGAAGCAACCAACATGTCCTTCAACAGGTGAATGAATAAATTGTGGTACAACCATATAATGGAATATTATTTAGCCATAAAATGAGCCACCAAGCCATGAAAAGATAAAGAGGAACCTTAAGTGCATACTGCTAAGTGAAAGAGGCCAGTCAGAAATGACTACATGATTTCAACTATATAACATTCTGTAAAAGGCAAAACTATAGACAGTATAAAGATCAGTGGCTACTAGGAGTGTTAGGAGGAAGTGAAGGAGGAATGAACAGGTGGAGCACAGAATTTTTAGGGTGGTAAAACTATGCTGTACAATACAGACACATAACATAATGCAGTTGTCAAAGCCCACAGAACTGGACAACACAATAACACTTAATGTAAACTATGGACTTTAGTCATTAATTATGAATCAGTACTGATTCATTAATGGCAAAAAATATCTCACACTAATGCAGAGTACTAATAGTAGGGCAAAAACTGTGGGGGTAGTATACTGGAACTCTCTGGACATTCTGCTCAATTTTTCTGTAAACTTAAAACTGTTCTAAAAAAAAGTCTAAGAATTGAAACGAGTTACCAAATATTATAAAATGTGATATTGCAAGAAAGCAAAGAAAAACGTCAGAGTTCAGGGGAAAAGGGAAGTGAAATAAGAGTCATAAGATCTCAAAAAATTGTGTGTGTGTGTGTAGACAACAGATATGCATGTGTAACACCAGAAGGTTCTGCTTTGGAGTTAATACCCATGCTAAAACCAAGATGTACAGTCACAGGAAGTACAGTCAAGAAAAAAAATTCTGGCCCTGACCAGTATGGCTCAGTTGATTGGGCATTGTCCCATAGAGCAAAAGGTCGCTGGTTTGATTCCTGATCAAGGCACATGTGGGTTCGGCACCCCTTGACAGGGTACTTATGAGAGGCAACCGATCTATATTTCTCTCTTGCATTGATGCTTCTCTCAATTTCTCTCTACCACTCTACCTCTCTCTCTAAAAATTGGTAATTCTTTTAAAAGACAAAAAAGGAAAAGGAAAAAATTCTGCTCACCCCTAGAGTTAAAAAGACTTGGCTTGTCTTCCTGGACTAGACCCTGAGGAGGTGTAGGGTTCTCTTAACAAGCTTGAAATCTAAGTCTGTACTGCCAGTCAGTCTAGGAATACTCAAATTCAGAAGTTATCATAAAAACTAGTCCTGAGTGATCAGACCCCAGAGGGTCTATGTGGATGACAGAAAAACCATTCTCAGTCTTCTTAGGCAACACAGAATTCTCAAATAAAAACAAGTCATAAGCCATCTAATGTTAGAAATGACACAAGAAAACAAATTACTATAAAAAATAGCTAAAAATATAAAGGACCATTAGAATTTCTGACAAAAGAACAATCCAAAAAAACTATACAAAACAGTACGGTATGTTTAAAATTTTGAAGACAGCCCTGGTTGGTGTAGCTCAGTGGATGGAGTGCCAGCCTGTGAATCAAAGGGTCACAGGTTTGATTTGTGGTTGGGCACATGCCTGGGTAGTGGGTGAGAGGCAACCACATGTTGAGGTTTCTCTCCCTCTCTTCTCCTCTCTCTAAAAATAAATAAATAAAATATTTAAAGTTTTGAAGACATAAAAGGAAATGAAATTCTAACAAAAGAGCAAGCTACAGTGCAAAAAGATAAATTTGAAAAAGAACTATATCTGAAGCTCAAATATAATCAACAGTATACAAACTGAATGGTTGTGATATTAAACACAACCAAGCAAAGATCTGCTTTTTATAACTCACTCAAAAATTGATTTTTGAGTTGCACCGTTATTTTATATACCAACAAAAAATTAAAATGCTGCCAATTAAATTATGATGCAAAAGAAAAAACTCTGCCTATTAAATTTTAACATGCTATCCCAATTTCGGGGATATTAAATGTAAAAAACAGTATGCTTTAGAACTGATGAAATATGTAGAGAACTAGATGATAAAACTGTGAAAATGACTCAAAATTAAGTAGAGTTGAAGAATATAGTTTATATAAAACAAAAAGTCTTGCAACATGCAAAGATATACAGATAGTGGTTGAGAATTTTCTAGAACTAAAGTCACATTCTCAAATAAAAAACAACAGTAAGTCTTAAAAGAATAACAATAAATATAGATCTACATAAACCACAAACAGCAGAACAAGAGCAAAACCTAATAGCAATGAAGAGAAAAGACAGATTAGTTACAAAAAAATACCAGGCTACAAACAGAATTCTCAAAAGCAACCAGAAAGACTGGAAGATAATGAACTTACAGCTGCAAAATGCTAAAGGAAAATAATTCTCTATCACTAAATACTGATAGCAGAATTGACAGATTATTTACAGAAAGACAGGATTCATGACCTTTGCTGAAGAACTTCAATAGACTTCTGTAAGAAGAAAAATAAATCCACAGAAAAGGCAGGTGCAAGAAGCAATAGTGAACAAAACACCTGGCAAAGATGGGTGTCTAAACAAGCAATGCCAATATAAAAATAATAATAAATATGGAAAGTTTAAGAAAAAAATGTTAGTTAACAACAACATGTAAGAGATGAGAAGACTGATTAGTATTCAAATAATACAAGAACCACAGAACTCTTGAATTCTAAGGTCCTTGTATTATTTGGGAGGAAGGTAGAAATGATTAGCCTCGACTTTTAAGACAAGTAGGTATGCTAAATATTTCACTAAAAGAAAATGAATACATACTTTTAAACCTGCAGCAGGGAAAGGGGAATAAAGAGAGCAAACCAGTCCACTAGATTGGTAAAAAGCACATAGTAATGTGGTAGAAATAAATCTAAATATGTTAGATATCAAAATGAAGGCAAACTGATCATACCTCCCGGTTAAAGAGTCTTAGATTAAAATTTCAAAAAACCCAGATATATGCTCTTTTGTGCAAAATGTACACTAAAAACCAAAAAAAAGTTGGAGTACACTGATGAGAAAGATACAAAACACAAACAAGTAATCAAAGTACTAAATTATCTAGATCTTTCTCTGTATTTCTATACAGCATATTATATTTTAACAGTATAATTAAACTCAAAGCTATAGTTTTAATTATTACAGCTTTTATTATATATGTAACTTATTATACCAGGAACAGAAAAATACTGATGATCTATAAAAATACAGAAAAAGTCCAATAATAATAAATACATTAAATACAGGAAAAGATTATATTGTAAGTCCATACAGAAAAGAAATTAGATTCCCACTTCAGGCTATAGATATATTTTTTAATATATTTTGTTGATTATACTATTACAGTTCTCCCATTTCCCCACCTTCATTCCCCTCCACCCTGCACACCCTCTCTCACCCACATTTCCTCCTTTAGTTCATGTCCATGTGTCATAAGTTCTTTAGCTTCTACATTTCCCACACTACTCTTGCCCTCTCCCTGTCTATTTTCTCCCCACCTTCTATGCTACTTATTCTCTGTACCTTCTCCCCACCCTCCTCCTCCCACTCCCCTGTTGCTAACCTTCCACGTGATCTCCATTTCTGTGCAGGCTATATATTTTTTAAAGGAGAACATTTATGGGGATAGTGAGGGGATTTGGAAACCAGACACAAGTATAAATCATAAAGAAAAAAGACTTATAAATGTAACAACATTCATTTTTTTAAATCCCCACCTAAGCACATTTTTTTCATTCCTTTTATTTATTTACTTTTTAAAGATTTTATTTTTATTTATTTTTAGAGAGGGGGGAAAGGAGAGAGAAAGAGAGGGTGAGAAACATGGATTGGTCGTGTCTTGCAGGCGCCCCAATGGGGACCTGGCCTGTAAATCAGGAAGAACCAAGGTTTGTTACCTTTTGGTTGTGTGGGGCAATCCCACATAAGTCAGGGCTTCTGATTGCTTTGACAGACAGGCAGAGAGAGAGAGAGACAGAGAAAGAGGCAGAGAGACAGACACACAGAGAGAAATATAGACTGGTTGCCTTCTCATACAGCGCCCTGACCCAGGAACCCAATCCACAACCTGGTTATGTGCCCTGACTAGGAATCGAACCTGTGACCTTTTGGTCCATTGGATGACGTTCCAACCAACTGAGTCACACCAGCCAAGGCCTACTTTAAAATTTAAATCTCTGTAAAAAAATTTATCATAAAAGTGAAAAAACAAGGCAATCTAGAAAATATTGGCAATCATAATGAACATCAACAAAGAATTTCCAAGAAAAATCACCCCCCAAAAAACAACAATTTACAGGCAAGGAAATACAAATGACTAATCAATATGTTAAAAGACACCCAAATTTAATAGTAAGCAGTAAAACCCAAATTAAAATGAGATACTTCATGCTATTTAAATTGACCAACAATAATGTCTGAAAAAACAAATTTTAGCAAATATCTAGGGATACAAACTACAGAGTAATCAAAGTGAAAACATGTATAACCACATGAAGAACTGGTAGTCCTAGTGAGGTTGAAGATGAACACAACACACAGGCTAATGGCTCAACTCCCAGGGGTCTACCCTGGACATACATGTGCAGAGGAAACATGTACATGGATGTCTTGTGCTTTCCGTTTGTAAGAGGGAAAACAGAGAACAAACTATCAAGTATGATAATGAACAGACTCATTCTGCAACACAGAAATTACACATAGCATATCAGGATGTTGGTTATCTCTTTTGTTTTATTAATTTGGCCTAAAAAATTTTCAAAGCTCCACCTGGTCATCTAAATGTCACCCTTAAAAATGGTGTTTTAAAATATTCCCATAGAAAACACAGCATACCTATTTCATCTATAAAGATGATGGAAGGCTGTAGCTTGATGGCAAGAGAAAAAACAGCAGCAGCTAATTTCTGGGATTCTCCATACCACTTATCTGTCAGTGTTGAAGGCTGAAGGTTAATAAATCGACAGCCTGCTTCTTTGGCTGTAGCCTTGGCAATCAACGTTTTACCACAGCCTGGAGGCCCATAGAGAAGAACGCCTGGAAATTAACATGTTATTTTATTATTTCCTTTAAAAGAACAAAATTTTGCTTTAGTTTATGTGATAATCAACATAACATTAATCTGCCCACATTAAACTTTTCCCCAATATTCACTTGTTTTCGTTAAACCTTTTTTAATAGTAGAAAAAGAATGAGCCATATTCCACATTTTGTGTCCGTGATGACAAGTACAACACCTTATGCCTCCTGCCTTCATGAAAAGGTCTGGTTCAGGATGTTAAAGGCAATCATCTTGACATCCAAACTCACAACACTTGATCAATGGTTGCCAAATAAAATCATCTAACACTCTCTAGCTTCACAAGCTAATAGAGCACTCTTGCATACTAACAAGACCCAGAGAAAACTGACTTCTTCAAATCAGATTGTAGCCAACACTGTTTTGCTACTGCTCAGAGACAAGTTTTACCCAAAAGGCCATGTGCCTTTTTCCAAACAGATAATGACCTCTTCTTAAAGAAACAGAAATGACCAGTCACTCCTGTTTTAATTCCCAAGGAATAAAACTGTATTATTAATCTATAGTCTCCATTGACATCAGTTTGCTCTAAGTACATTTAAGATACTTACAAAGAGATTGGTGTTTTGAGCATTTTGGGAATCATCAACAACTCTTTTTCAAATAAAATGAGGTAGCATTTTCTAAGCTAATAAAGCAATAAAACAATAAAATTATGGCCTTGTCTACACATCAGCTATTGGCAGGCCTGACACAAATTGTAAACTGCAGCCTTCTTTAAATATTTGCTTAATTCAGCTTCTCAACTTTTCTCATCTAATAGCACTTAAAAAATGATAATATATTTACAGGTAGCATGCTAGGGTAAGATGAAGAGGACCTGAAGGTATCCAAATATTCCTATGTAATATAAATAAATACAAAATATGATAGAAGAAAAATAAATACTATATAAAATCCCCCCTTAAATTTTCTTTTAAAAAAAATGATAAAGTTGAGCTTGTTTCCATAAACCTAACAATTTTTTTCACATTAAGCACTTCAAAATGTTCAAACTTTTCGTCAAACACACAGAATTTTCTAGTGCTCTTCATAGGAATTCTTTAAGTTTCAACTAATACAAGTTTAATATTTTAAACCAAACTTTTAAAAGCCTATTTTAAAATTTAAATCCATAACCTTTAGCAATACATGTTAATATTTTCAAACAGTCTTTGCAATTTTTAATTAAATTCATTTAGCTAAGTGCTAAAAATTTCATTCATTAAGGCAGTTATAATTTGAAGCATCTATCGATACTCTTCTTTCGGATGTCTCATGTGAGCAACAGAGATTAGCAGTCTAATGCCATTTAATTCAAAGCTGAGAACACAACGACTGCAGAAGCTTGGAATTGTTATCACATTTACCATTTTGATCACAACAATTTAATACAGAATGCAGATCTACTAGCAAACTTTTAGTTACATATTACTTGAATCTCAGGGTTTTTAGAACTACTGAATAATCCTCATATTTTGATCGGGCAGCTACACCATCACTTCATTAATTTATGCAATACTCTTACAATGTCATATTTGTTTCAAAGTATTCACTTACCACTTTGAATGTTTACTCCTAATAGTTTAGCTTTGGTACTTCTTAGCAGGATTAAGTGTTTCCAATTATTCCTCTTCAGGGATTATAATCAGTGTTATTAATCAAGTAGTTATTTACTAATTCAACATGCAGTGACAGCTTTTGAATTTCATAATCCAGCTGAGATAGGTAAGGTGCACATGAGGAGCGAGCAGTCAATGTTCCCTTTTTGAACTGGGTGGTGGTCACATGAGCATTAGCTTTATCTCCATTTCTCTCTATATGTTAAATTTCACTAATATTCATGTTGTCTCATCTGACACATTATCAGTGAGTCTAGCAATATTACTATTGGAAAGTGGCACCTTTTCTATATCTTTTGTGGAAGTAGACTCCACAGTGTTTATATTTATGAAGGTTGACAAATGAGTGGTTCTGCAAATGAATATGAGGCATTTAGCAGTAATTCTGAAATCTTTTAACTAGTTTTTTAAATTTAGTCTGATTCTTTTAGAACCATTCTCAACAAAATAAAAATGTGGTCATTATTTTGTGCTGTAGAGACACTTAAAAATTCAAATCCATTTTTAAGATGGATGGTTTTAGTTAAGGGCTTTATTTCGTAAGTACTGCATGCAAATGAACAATTTAGGATGAGAAAAAAAAGACATTGGGACAAACGGATCCAAATTTGAGGTAATCCCTAATAGCAATAAATATATTATTACCTTTCTTTTTTGGACTACTTTATTGACCTTCAAGTTTTAAATTAAAAATTTGTCCAAATGGTAGAAAAACAACTTGTAAAAATTAAACTTACTTTGACATAAGGTACTCGAGAAGGGGGAAATTACTGTAGACTTTTAGATCTCAGAAAATCAATTTTTCAAAAAATTCTTTTAGGTTTTCTACATTTTTAACAATGCATCAAAACATGAAATATGTTGAGATTCTCAAACATAAAACTTATGCAACAAAATAATAATTACTGAATTGAGAGTTTATAAAGAGAGCTATCAAGTATTCAAATGGAATTTTAACTGTTGTAAATTTTTAAATGTTTGGATAAGATAAGGATTACATTTTTTATGCAGCCATTAATATATGCTCTTATAACCAACTGATTAGCGGCGTGATCACTCCGTTCCAACTTTGCCTTTTTGTGATCTTATTACGATCTCGATGCTGCATGAACTGTATATAACAATTCAACTCTAAAATTATTATTTTGTAGCCTATGAGGCAGTGAACACTTTCAGCATAGCTAGCAATGAATTGTCTAAGGATAATATAAACTTGGCAATAAAGCAATGACTCTAAACTAACCTAGGTAACCTATTTCTAGTCCAGAAACAGGTGTGGTACACAACTAATTTTATACTCTGTTTTTGTATATTAATATTCTATTTATATTATGGGTCAAATCAATCAATGATTTTTCAAATTTTTGTCATAAAAAATTATTTTCCAAAAATGCAAAGCTGAAAAAGCTCAAATAGTAAAACTTTAGATTATGTAATCCAGAGATACTCGTGTACACTTTAAAACATTTAAAATACACATAGAAACCACCTCTAATTTTGCATGATGCTTTCAAATAAGCAGCAGATTTACACAAAATTGTTGAAGTATCTTTCCATAATTTTGAATTTTGCTGTGCTTGACTGGGGCTTTAAACCAAGTCCAACTGCTGAAATCACCCAATTACTTAGATTAAAACACTGCTGATAAGAAAAGGAGCTTTCTCTAACAATGTATAAAAAGCACTTGTCTGTCCTAAATTTGCTAATATTGTGAAACTAAGTAAGTAATTACCTTAGCCTTTTAATCTAGGCTCAGATAAACCACTAGACAGTTTTTCAGGGGAAAAAAAAATCACATAAACTAAATGCTTTTTGTTAGGGGAATAAAAGCAGCTTTGTTGCTTCAGAAAATAAAAATACCTAATAAACAACTTTGTTGTTTTAGTTAATGAAAAGAACATGACATTTTTGGTGATAATTTCTCACCCTCTACTGGAAACAAAAATTATCTACTGTATTAAAATGTATAGGTATCAGCTTCAATTACCATTGAAATATAAATTAACGCACTTTTTGATACAGCTACAAAATAAGATTATAAGCAACTACAACTTATAAAGTGCCATTTTGATACTTCTAAAGATTCTATTTTTTGAAAAATGCACTTGCCTAATAATTTGAGTTCAGTCTTGATTATCAACATAAATCAAACTTGTATAGTTTTGGCACCCAATAAAGAGAAGCTTCAACTAGGTGAAAATAAATAGGCTACACAACAACACTGGTATCTGAAAGCTATGGTTACACACCTCCATCTCACTGTTAGGTATTATTTCAGCTTCATTTAAGGCACTTTTAACAAGGTTTAAACATGATTACTATTTGAGTTAACAAGAATCAAAATACTACATTTAAGGGTGCAGTTATAAGCCCTTTCAATTTTTGAGTTCCAAGGGTTTCAAAGTGATTACTAACTAGGCACAAGAAAAAATTTCCCTTAAAAATAAGGTGAATTTCTAGTTCATTTGTAGTTCAATATTTTCTGTTAAAATAAATCACTGCACTAAAAATAATTAAGTGGAAATCATTAAGGGGGGGGAATCACTAAAACTGTGAAACAATAAAAAGTCTTATGGTACACTTGAAACCTCCATAATATTATCAACCAATGTCACTCCAATCAACTTAAATTTAAAAAAAGTCTTATGACTTCCCCAACTTGTATTTACTTGGAAGTAATAAAAGAGTTTAAAAGAATGGGATTATTTTGCAATGTAACTGTAGGGGAAAAAATCTAAATTTGGGAAGCTGAAGCATGAGCAATTATATCAAAACTACTATTATTTATAAAAGTTTACTGGATCTCAGCATTCTCTTGAAAATCTAACTTCAAAACCACCAGTTGGATAATGACAGGAAGTTTCAATTTTTCCAAGATTTTTAATGCTGTAGTAAATATAAACTTTCATGTTACCTTTTGGAGGCTGCAGAAGCCTGGAATTTTCAAATAAGTGCTTCTTTTTGATAGGTAAGATGACTGTGTCCTTCAGATCCGTAATGACATCATCTAAGCCTGCTATATCACTCCAAGTAACCTGGTAAAAGGTCAACATGAATTTTACAGGTGATGTACACTCACTAAAGTTAAAAACATCCCCCTAAAATGGCAAAATTTAATGTAATTAGATATAAATACTAAAAGATTAAAGTTATATTAATATGAGTAAAGACTTTTAATAGCAATAACAAAATTGAACTACCATGACACGGGAAAAAAATTTAATAGTCAACTATCTAGAATTAAAAAAAAAAAGCCCTGGCTGGTATAGCTCAGTGGATTGAGCATGGGCCTGTGAAGCAAAGAGTCACTGGTTCGATTCCTAGTCAGGGCACATGCCTGGGTTGCAGGCCAGGTCACCAGTAGGGGACGCATGAGAAGCAACCACACATTGATGTTTCTCTCTCACTCTTTCTCCTTCCTGTCCCCTCTCTCTAAAAATAAATAAATAAAATATTTAAAAAGCACTAGGTCTGGCATTCAAAACTCTGCAGGGACTTAAGCTGAATTCACTCTATTTAAAAGGAGGAAGTACCGTACCCTGCCAAGAAGATAGAGAACCAGCTCAGTTAATTCAGCACTGGTGATCGGGAAGAGATCACCGGAAGTATGCCTAATTCCTAAATGAGGCTGTCAAACATAACAGGAATGGATTTTAGAAAAAAAGTCTACACCTACCAAACTGGATTTCTGAATCAAAAGTAAACTTGTCTTTATAAATAATAAATAGGGGATGAATACTTTCAAAATAGACCCAGCTTGTATATTTTAAAGCCTTCTGATTCAACTTTAAAAAATTCTTTTTGGAAAAATAACTGAAAAGACCTTAAAAAAAATCAGCGTAACTAATATGGCTAAGCAATGGGCTGAATGTGAAACCAGGCAGAAGCAGTATTTACGACAGATTTATTTTCTTTACAACTTAAAACTGAAGCCAAATCCAAAAAAGTTATCGCCTACTTTCACTGTAGCTCTTACAAAAAACTGAATCTGTCAGTATACTTTATTCAAAAGTGAACATTGGTAAGGCCTCAAAAAGGTACCACTGTAAATTTATAAATCAAATTAAAATGGAGGATTAATTCTGGGGTATTTATCTTTCTGAATACAAATAATAACAGACATTGTAGATTTTTATTTTCTAGTTTTGGGAATAGGATATCACTATATTTCGTTTATACTTCTTGTTACAAAATTTATTTATTCCTCTTCTCATAAGATTTTAAAATAGAATTTTAGAGTTTATAAATTACACTAGTCTGATCCTCGGACTAACCCCTTTTAAGTAGACACAGCAGATATTCTACTGGATTATACATGAGGGAACTGAGACTCAAAGATGAAGTAATTTGCCAAGGCCATGAATAGAAAACCAGGATTCAGAATCTTGTGTTGCCTACCATGCCTCATTATGAAAATCTAGAATCAAACTCCAAATCAAATATCCATATGACTTAAAGCAACACATTTTATATGTCATAAAGGTAAATATAAAAAAGCACAAGTTTAACTAAACAAATGTGCACAGAATTAAGTTAACATCACAGGTCTGAGATCACCATCCTCAGAAAGCCCTGCTTACAAGGCAGGCCCTTGGCTGGAGTGTGGGAACTTAGGTTTTAGAAGGGCTCTCATCTTTCCTGATAAGAACAGCTCACTGTGTGTGCCTCAACTGTGCAAACTACATGGTTTGTGGCGAATACTTGCTTTCCGTCAGAATTTTGGTAGATGTTAGATAAACAAAGTCTACGTGACCAATACCAACGAAAACCCTGGGCATGAAGTCTCTAATGAGCTTCCCTGATGGAGACCATTTTAGATGTATTCTTAAAACTTATTGCTGGAGGAATCAAGTGCATCCTGTGTGACTTCACAGGAAAAAGATTCTTGGAAGCTTGTGCCTGATTTCCTTCAGACTTTATCACTTTATCCCATGACCCTCTTTCCTTGCTGATTTTGCCTGGTATCCTTTTGCTGTAATGAATCATATCCAGGGTGGGGGAAGTGGAGATGGAAGAGGGTATACAGGGATTAAAAGGCAATGGGAAAAATACAATAAAAAATAAACTATTAAAAATCAACCAATCAACAATTAATCAATCATATCCATGAGTACCACTATGCTGAGTCCTGTGATTCCTAGAGAATAATCAAACCTGGTTGTGGCCTGCAAGACCACTGGCACAAACTTCTAGAAAAAAAATCTTATTTAAATAAGATTAAAGATACATACATGCATGTTAAGAGGGTCTACGAGATGAGCAGCAATACTCATTTCATATTCTGAAAGCTTCACATTTTTCACACCAATTTGCTTCATTAATTTCTCCGCCTAGAAAGAAAAAAACAAACAACCTTCTTTAATTTGATAGATATTGGCATTTCAAAACAGGTATCTGTGAAACCTAAAAAGCAATGAACAAACATACAAGAATTTTCCAAGAATATCCTAGGTCTTTTGATCTCCTTCTTTCCCATTCTAAATCCTTAGGTAAAGAAAAATTTGAGGGTCTACTCCACAGAACAAGGGCAATTTAAACCAGTTCCTGGGAAATGAGAAAATAGAAACGTGATTGAAGATATATACAGGGCCTCACATTGCTCCAATGAGATTCTAAGGTCCAAAGTGATTTCTCTTTCCCAATAGGAGGATCATACAGGTATAGATTAAATCTCAAGATTTAAGATTTACGGATATCGAGAAATGGACAGGTGTTTCTACCTATCTACGCTCAAGTTGTTATGAGATGCTGTCACTTTCAGTTAAAGTCAATTCTTTCAGATATAATAAAAATGATTCTGAATTAGAAGTATACTTATATATATTTTTAAAGCTGGGCAAAACTAATCTGAAACCTATGAGTTCTATCAATGCAGCAAAGCTTTCTATTAAAACAAGAATCATGATAATAATGATAAATATTTCCTGGGTATGCCAAATACTATGTCAAAATACTAAAAATAGATTAACTCACTGAATTCTCAGAATGAGCCCATGAAATAGGCACATTATTTCCCCATCATGGAAAAAGAAACTGAAGTTTAGCCCAGATTAAGTAATGTGTTAGTTTAAAAGTGAGCCAATGAAAGAGGCAATAGGCAAACGCAGGCAATCCGATACTCAAGTCCATACTCTAACCACCACACATCTTACCCTGGTTTCCCCAGTTACATGAAGGAAGTTTATGACCACAAGAGAGTCTTTAATGATCTATAAATAACATTCAAATTTCAAATAAGTGAATTATTTTTAGAAATAAAAGTGCCCTGCTAAATCATGTATTTATTTAAGTTTTTGTTACCTTTTCTTAAAATACTTGCGATTATGTAAGATCTTGCTGTTTGTCAGAGGAATGTATTGTTGCTCCGAAAGGAAATTCAAATCACAGAGCATTATAGTTAGACTGGTTAGAAGACTAGAATAAATGTATGGACCATATCCTAATAATAACATTTTTTAAAAGTGCAATGACCCACATCATTATTCCTATTTAGCCATGCCCCTATAAAATTACTCAATGGATGCCAGAGTAAATTGCCTCGAACCATTGCCCACCCTCCTTATCTGTGGGCTATGGGCACTGAAGGGGTTGTATAGTGTGGGGAAAAAAGAGAAAAAGGAAAAAAATTACTCAATGGATAAAGGTGCCTCACCCAGGTCCTTTTATTTCTTTCTTGTAAATATCTTCTCTTTCACTGCCTTTAAATCTTTTGTGTGTCAGCTATGAAAGGTGTTCTATTTTAGTATCTACAATAATATTAACTCTTCTTTTTCATTATGATTCTATAAATGTGAAGCCATCCCACATGTGTTCCTTTTTAGGCTCTCAAATGGGTGTGATTTTGCACCCAAGGGGACATTTGGCAAAGTCTGGAAACACTTTTGGTTGTGACAACTTGGGCAAGGGAAAGAGTGCTACTGGTATCTAGTCAGCAGAGACAGGGTGCTGGCTCAACATTCTAGAAGGCACAGGATAGCCCGTCCCCAACCTACCCTACCAAGTTATCTGGCCCCAAATGTCATTAGTGCCAAGTTGAGAAAACTTGCCTCTCTCCCCATTAGGTAGTTGGCCTCAAAAGCTTACTCCAGGTCAAAGTTACCTCTTGCTTTAAATAATAACAGCCCTTATCCGGGGTTTCCTTAAAAAAAAAATCAACTATGCTTTTTACCCTACAGAAACAGAAATTGTCCTAGTCAAGTTTACTCAGTACCTTTTAACAATGTCTTCAGGTTGCATTAATAACATTGAGAAAAGAAATTAACCTTTATTGAGCATCTACCACATGCCTGGTACTGGGCTGGGTATTTTATAACTAATCCATTAAACCACCTCGAGAATAGCTATTATTATTCTCATTTCTCAGATGAGGAGCTCAAGGGCCAAAGAAATTAAAACTCCAAGACTCCACAGCTAGAAACTGGCATTACCAGAGCTCGAACCCTAATTTGTGTAACTTCAAAGCTGACATTCAGCTGAAACACTAATAATATTCCTCATTTGGGAGAGCAGAACATGGTTTAAAAAATAAATGAAAAGCACCCCAAAACACCATACTACTACCAAACTCTTTTCCAAGAATAAGTTATGCAATTGTCTAGCTTCAACACATTTAACTGAGCCTCTATTTCTAAAATGTTTTAACTAGAAAAACAAAATTATGATCGAATTATTCCAAAAATGGCTTATGTTCATGTGCTGGTTTATCACCTACAGCTAAATGACAATTACATTTTCTAGTCACCAGCATTTGCTTAGTTTTTAAGTAGGTCTTTTCAAGTAGGTGTCTTACAGAGGAAAAATGAACTGGCTTGTGAGGGGAGTCAGAGGTAGGAGGGAAGCTTTCCTTTTACTGTATACACATCTTTTAACTGTTTCATAGTATTTTTTATACTTCCACGCTATTTCTTTTTTTCTCCACCGGAAGTATGATTTAAAAAATTAAGAAATGGGAAGAAATAGTAAACCAATATCTTTGCCTAAGCTGGGGAAAGAGAAAGTGGAGAAAAGGCACAAAATAAAACAAACACTCATTTCATTCAGGTTCTAAAAGATTACTAAAATTAGTTGTTCTTTTCGAAGAATAATTTTAGAAAGTTAGAGATGGCATTAATGGATGAAGAATAAAGGGAGAGAGATGAACTAGTTAAATGCAGGTTAAAAACCTTTTTACTGAGGTCACAGCTATAGTACTCTAACTTAAGTGTAGACAGAGGCAATCACTGATACGAAGCTTTTAAAAAATGCACATACAAGAATCAACCAATAAATGAATAAATGGAACAACAAACCGATGTTTCTCTCTCCCTTCCAATCTAAAATCAATCAATAAAATATATATATATATCTTATCAATAATCTGACCTCAGAATTAAATTGACCTTTGTGATTCATGTTGGGGTAGAGGGGAAGCTGCACTTATGCTGACATGTGGATATACTCGAAATCATTTTTTAAAAAATCTACACTGGTCAGACTCCTAGAGAATTATGAGTTGACTGATACGATAGACCCTGAGTTTATTATTTTATAATCAAATTCAGGGAATAAACTCACCACTGTCCAAATTGGTTTTCTGACATACATACAGTAAGCAGTATTTATGAGACTAGTTTTTACTGATTTAAGAGCTATGCATAGAAAGGTAAAGTGCACATTTCTTTACATCCCAATTTCTCACACCAGCCTATAGCTTTTTCTTTTTAAGATTTTATTTATTTATTTTTAGAGGGGAAGGGAGGGAGAAAAGGGGAGAGAGAAACATTGATGTGTGGTTGCCTCTCGCAAAGCTCCTACTGGGAACCTGGCCTGCCACCCAGGCATGTGCCCTGACTGGGAATCCAACTGGCAACCCTTTGATTCGTAGCCTGGCATTCAATCCACTGAGCCATGCCAGTCAGGACAGCCTACAGCTTTTGAAAGAACAAGACTTATTCATCTTTTATTCTGGCGCCAAGTATTTATAGGAGCTTAATGAAGGTTTTCTGAATGCATCAGTCAGAAGTCACAGAAGAAATCTAAAAATCCATGAATAAAACATCTTGCCTTCAAATAGCAACAGAAATTTGAAAGACTCCTTGAAGGCTTTGGTTTTTTAAAGAAAGATAAAAAGCAAAACAAATGGATCATTGTAATGAGGAAAACATCACATGAGGCAGTAGCTGAAAAATAAAATTACAACTTATATTAACAATAACATTTTTTTAGCAATTCCTTAATTGCATATTAGTATACTTTCTACGTCTAAGACCGACAGCCTGTATTATGCACATTTTATATGTCATACAAAGCAAAATGTACATTTACTAAAGATAAATTTTGTTTAAGTTGTTCAAAAATTTTACCTAGATTCCTTCAGGTAACAAACAGGTGACAAAAATAATCTAATGAAAGTGTTCACAACCAAATACTCTAATATTTTCATTCTTCATAATTTTCTCTTCCAAGTTGCTGATACATCAAAAGGGACTTGAGAAATGAAATTAAATATGACATAACATTTTAATGCGCATCTTACAGAACTTCTCACTAACTTTCAATTCTACTATATCCTTAGTTTTATGGAAAAATATTTGCTAGCTACAAGAAAAATGATCCTCAAATACTTTAATCATACCTGTTTCTGAGCTTCTACTTTTTGCTTTCTGGTTGGATCAATTGCATCTACCATCCATTTGATTGTAAAGTATGTTACAGCACCAAATATTGTCAAACGGAAAATTAACCCAACAACTTCATTCCGACTCAATGGACGAGAAAAGGCTTCAGCATGTACCATCTTGACAGTACCCTGAAAAAACAAACAGAAATGTCACTAGGTAATATCTAGTCATTAAAATTGGGAGGCTGATAAGTACCTTAAATGAAGCAACAAAAACTACTAGTCAAATTCAATATCACCTACCTTAAAAAAGTACTTTATTTTTAGGAAAAATGCATTTCTAAATGTTAGGTAAACAAGCACATTTTAAGCTCCCCTTAGAAACTGAAGGGACAGATCAGAAACTGAATTTATTAGTATTTTTAACGAACTTTCCTAAAAGCTCATATAATTTAAGTACAGAATAATTCTATTTGAAAAAGAAAAAGGTCTTCGATCAGCTTTAAAATAACTAGAGGCTAGAAAAATACTGACTTTAACACTAACCTAACTGAAGAAAGGTGGCCCAAAATGAAATACTTTACTAATGTGAAGGTAAAAATTTCTTTTATTAAATATAATGTAAACCAGATAATTTTTAAGTGAAATTCAAATTGTGAATTATTTCCTCATACTTACTTTTAAAGTTGTTCAAAGCCTGCTTAAATTTAAAGTCATTTCCTTAATAAGGGACATCAATTTTTTTGAGCCACACTTGTTTCCAAAAACCCAGCTACATCTGTATAGAATCTCCACACATTTTTGAACCACAAAAATATAGCACACACCCAACACAGAAAGGACAAAGAAGGCAATGTGCCTACTTTTTAATTTATCTCTGAGCAGCTACATCAGTCACAGCCAGGCTTACAGGAGGCATGTATAACCCTATCAAAAGCAATGACTACCCAGAAGAATAAGCTCGTCGGGGACAATGTAACTATCATATTTTGGGAAATGAGATCTCAGCTTCAAATAATGCTTTATACTCTCCTAGCACAGGCAAGTGCTCAGTGTTATGTGACAAGGAAAAAACCAAAGAGAGTATATACTTTGCACTCATTTGAAAGGGAATAAATTAGAATTTATACAAATGGCTCAGTAACAGGTCAAAACTAGGTACTGCACAGGTTAATAACTACGGTTTTCCTAGCTCTGAATTTATTTCCCTTCTCACTACCACTATCCAATTAAAGATCCTCTTCATGTGATCCCTCTAAGATCCCTCTAAAATAGTGCCAACAAGTATGAATTCCTTTTAGATACCTCCCCTCCATTCAAGAATACAAATTCCTCCCCCCGAAAAGACCCCAAATCTTTCCTTTAATTTACAGGAACCCCAACCATTCAAGACTATTCTAATCCAGCCCAAAAGTGTAACTTAAGTATTTTAGTTTTCATTCACTTCTCAATAGGAATTCTCAATAGTTGATGTCACCAGGACCTGAAAATGCCCCATGTATTTTTGCCTTCTATCTTATTTGCCTGGTACCCTGAATGGGCCATTTCTCCCCATTTTTATCCTCCAATTCTACCCAAACTTCAAAAATTAACAGGTTCTATGAAGGCTTTTAGATCACATTAATCTTCTACATTATTCATTTGGTCTCATTATTGGACTTAATGCGATATTGATTCTACTCAACTAGAGTTTAAATCCTTATAAAAAGGATTTATATCTTCCCCATTTTTATAATTGTCACATATAAAAAAGAGGCTATTTAATAATTATTTGTTCAACAGATAAACTGCAACTGCAGAAAAATCTCACACTCAATCATACCAAAACAATTGCTGCCAGACTTTTGAACAATTTCCAAAGACAAGTCAAGGGTTCCATTGACTTTACTTCTCCATTACTAGAAACCATTCACTTTACAGTAGAACATTATTTTTTAATGGAAAGATATACCATTTTAGTTTTTTAAATTTTTTAAATCATTTTTTATTTTTCAATTACAGTTGACTAATTTAAACTTTACTAAATAATTGAAAGCCTTCATTTTGGGGGAAGAAACACTGGCCTTAAGCGATTTAACTCATACAATAAAACTTATCAAATGTGTATATGTACTGCCTGCTATATACTGGATATACAATAATGGCTAAGATATAATTACTTTATTCAAGGAATGCAGAATCTGGTTATTATATTAATTGTATTTTTTTTTCAATGGAGCTAGAGAAGAGAAGCCATCTAATTAAAATCTCTCATCTAACAAATCAAAGTGTCCTTTCTTTCATCAGCAGGAATTCCTAAAAATAGGTTAACAATATTCTACTTCTTACAAGATGTGAAAAGTTGACTTCCCTAGCCTTTATCACAAGTGTAAATTTGAAAATGCAGTTGGAATATGTGGTATCATTATGTGGGGCTGTTATTCATTGATGATCATAAACCAATAGGGAAAAATAAGGGTTTTAACCTAACAATGTGTGAAAACTAGAGATAATTTGAATTTTAAAAAAAGGTTTTCAAGTTTCATTTAGTAGTGGCAAAACTGCCATCTACTGGATGTTCAAATGAACTACACGAACAACTTGGGTTGTCAGTACGTCTCAGTCATCCAGATAGTAACAATTTTAATATTGTAAAAATATCAAGATATAAAACCTGTTAACTATGTATTTTCAATAATTAAATTATTAAATTTAATACAGTAATCTAGACCTATGGCTACTTCTAAAATAGTCCATCTTTTAAAATGACGTAAAAATCCTGAAATGAAACTGAAACTTCTACTTGTAGGCTGTAACTGTATATACTTTATTGTACACTCATCTATCATTCATATGACATTGGTATGCCTCCAATGTAAGGTCGTTACAGTAACAATACCATTACAGCAGAATATACAATAAGAGCTGAATGTGCACGCAGTAGGGAATGTATTTCAACCTTGTATAAACATTAGGATCAACAAAATGCACACATTTACGTACATAAACATAGATGGTGCTATGCACAACTAAGAAATATCACAGAACACTGAACCTCAGTTATTTGTTAGGAAAACATGACATCAGGTAGTTTCATTTTAAAGAGTTCTCCATTTCAGGGCAGAAAACTCTGAAATCGAAATACCTTGTCAATGAACAATTTACTGACAGGTTAAGGGATGAGAGTATAGTGTTCACACTATAGTATTTCTCTCCTGTATCACTGCAGTGTTTTACAAAGTTTTTCTCAACTCCAAAATCCCAGTTCGCAGATAGCAAGGTCCTATGAACACAGACTATGTCAATGAAAGACTGCCAACCTTCACATAAAGGACACGCTGAAATTAACATCATCCTCTGCGAAAGTGTGCCCAGGCCTTAAAAACCACCTCTGCTTTTGCACTAGGTGGTAGCGGTGCCAGTGCAACAATCAGACCCGGATCATTCCGGCCGCCTTTGCCTAGGACCCCGGTTCTGTGGTCTCCCTGAACGACCCCAAGCCCACCCCGCTGCCTACAGAGATTCCCTGTAGAAAATAGTGTAACTCTTGGAAACAACGCTCACAGAGACATAAGGGCCTAGGCCGGGCGGGAAGCCAAGAGGCCCGGGACGCCCTTGGAGGTTAATCCGCTAAATACCAAGGGTTGGGGGAAGTTGGGGGCGGCACTGTGGTGGCACATGGGAGGAAGGAAAGGTGACCTTTCCTGCTGGGCTCCTCAGTTCAGAGCCGGAGCCTAAAGAAGCTCAGCAGGACCCCGTGTCCCTCCCGCCAGGCCCCGCGGGAACCCGCTACTCACCTCCGTGCAAATGCAGCGGCAGCAGGAGCCCTTAACTAGAATCACACAGGAAGGAAACGCCGCCAGGGAGAGAGCCCTTCCGGCCCGGGCCGCGGCCCGCCCCCTCGCACCGAGCATGCGCAACCCGCTCCGTCGGCAAATAAAGGGTAAGTTTCCGCGTTTTAGAACTGGTCCCAGAATTGGGCCGGAGAGAGGCTGGGCACCAACTGTTAAACTTGGTATCTGCTGGGCTAAGGCTTTCCGCGAAGCCGGTGCGTCTGTCTGTCCGGAGCATTCGCCAAGGCTCTCAGTTTAGCTATTGAGTCTCAGGTACGGAGTTGGGGAAGGCTCTTGTCACACAAAGTCCCTGCCCTTGGTCATGGGCGCTCAGCGCAACACTGACAAGTAGGGGAACCTTCTTGAGAGTGCAAAGAAATGTTGTGTCCCCGCAAAGAAGTTCCCTGACTCCTAGTTCAGCCATACTCTCGCTGTTCATTCTCCTACCCTTCATGCAAACCGTCACGCTGCTGTTCTGTCCCTCGGCCAAAGCACTGAAGCGCATGGCCAACCCTCACCACCTGCCTTTCAGTATCGAGGGTGAGCTTACTTATCCTCCACCCCACTATCTGCGCTGACAAACACCTGGGAGTGGCACCTGAAAATCTCGTAGCGAAACGTTTGTGCAGCCCACCCAAGCAGGCCTGGTAGTCGGAACCGAATAAGGCATCTGGCGACAGGTTTTGCATTTCGGTGACTTCCCTTTTTCTTTACCCCTTCCCCTTTCTAGAGTGGGAGACGTGACACAAGAAGTCCCAAGGGAGCAAACTTGAAAGCCAGCGCCTCCTGAACACATTGCCAGGGGGCGAAACGACATTAGACACGGTCGGCAGATATAAGAACCATCACTTCTTCAGATAGAGGCCGTGAAACAGAAGTGATGAGAGTCCCTCCTCTATCCTAGAAAAGGCAGCGTTCACCTCTCTGCTTTAGGCATCAACTTTGATGGCTAAAATTCGGCAGCCTGATCGTTGGATACAGTGAAGGCTGCTGTTGTTGCAAGCTTGAAATACTGTTGTGAGAGTAGTAGCTACAGTTTATTGAATTGTCAGTATTAGGTGTTGGGCAATATGCTTCGCATCCGTAATCTACATTCCTTAAGAAAATCAATCCTCTAAAATAGCCTTTGTTTTCTTCTTTTTTATAGATGGGCACATTTTAAAACTTAGGTAAACTTTCTTAAATTTATACACCTAGTAAGGGGCAAAATTTCATTGGCACCTAGATCTAATTGAAACCCTACACTTTACATATTCTCTTTGAGACAGTAATTTAATACCAGTTAAATATTAAAATCTAGGTGAAAGAGGTAAGACCATGAAATAACAAAATCATAAGGTTTTAAAGGGTAAGGATGGAATGAAAGGGATAGTGAATGTTTAAAAACTGATTGGAGTCATTGACAAGAATCAGAATGGAATTTACTGTAAGTGGTTCATGTTTTACAAGCAGGCCTTTTTGTCAGTATGTGTGTCTATATTCATAGTATAATATTTTTTAAATAATATGATACAACCAGACTGATTACTTAGAGATGAAGATAAAACTTTGAGAAAAACAGGGTGGTTATGAGACCTGCACAATGTTTACAAAAAAAAAAAAACAGAAGCCACCTGTAAGGCCATCTTAGAAGTCTTGGAAGCTACTCTCTCCTGGATCCCTGGGATTATCCTCAATCCGAGTCATTGCTTGGGATGCTCATGGCAATATGTCTTGACAGAGCTAAAAGGTAGAAATCACTAAAGGAAAAAAAAATTATGTTTTGTGGCCTGCTAGGGTAATCTAGTCAGGAAACTGAGCTGAGAAATTCAAGGTGGTAGTGGATTTTCATCATTTACTGAATGAAATTGGGTCAACTAAGAACCTCAGCTGCTTTGCTCTAAGGACCATGGTGACCAAACTTCCCAGTTTGTCTGACATTGCAGGGGTTTCTGGAACATAGGAGTTTCAATGCTAAAACACAAAAGGTCTCAGGCAAACCTGCTAGGGACATCCTAAATGAGTTCTGGAATGAGGTGGAACTCCCAGTACAGTTGCAGCTAGTCTCAATCCATCTATCTGCTCAATACTAGGGTCTGATTGCATAGGAAAGGCAATTGTTGGATAAAGTAATCAACATCGACCATAAAGAATCCAAATAAATGCTGCTACTCATTCCTTTTCCAGTGGCTTGGCTATAAACCAAACACCTATCTGTACCTTTTGGACCTAATTTTCATTTAGCAAATCCTTAGGAAACCTCCTATGTCTGAGCCCTAAAACATCAAATTATTGCCTTTCCCTATACCATTCATATTCATTTCTAGCAATCACTAAATCAAGTAGGTTCTTTTAGAATAGAGCAGAGTGAACATATGCTTTTCATCCCAGGATAGCTTTATATAATCCCTGGCAGCACAAAACACCATATTTGGCTCACAGTAGGAGCTTAATAAATAATTCATTATTTGTAATATTAATCAGGAAATTTTAACAATAGGTTTTTTGTAGACTTTTGGGCCTTCCCTCCAAGATCCTTAGACTCAAGATATTAAAAATAATTATATTTTTAACCAATGCCACTTAAAACAGTTTATGGTAGGTCTCTCCCTCACCTTAGCCCATAGAACTAAATTCTCCTTCGTATGTGCTAGTTTACTCTACAACCAATGTTATCCAATGCACTGGACCCTGAAGGGGAAAGGATTCCTTAAATTTAAGAGTTTTCAAATACCACTGTGGGTCTACACAGACTTGGACAACTTGGCAAAATGCAGATTCCAAGTCCCTACCTTAGAGGTTCCCATTTAACTGCTCTAGGTTTTGACCTACGGACTTGCATTTTTTTCAAGATTATCTTTAGAGGGAAAAAGAAGGAGAGAGGGAGAGAAATATCAATGTATGGTAGCCTCTTGTGCATTCCCCGCTGGGAATTGGCCTGCAACCCAGGCATGTGCCCTGACTGGGAATCGAACCACAATCCTTCAGTTTGCAGGCCCACGCTCAATCCACTGAGTTACACCAGCCAGGGGGACTTGCATTTTCAATAAGCATCTGAGGTGATTTAGATAAAGACAGTTTTGGACCACACTTTGACAAATCCTACCCTAATCAGTAATCATTTCAGATGTATGTTTACAAAAATCTCTGTTGATTCAGGCCCCAAAGCCTATCTGGTCAGTGGAACTATGAAGCCAGCTGGGATACATCTGGAAATGAAAGCAAGGAAGCCTTATGATGAGATTCGAAATAAAATCTGTGTGGAAGGAAAGGCAAATCTGAACTTTTTGGACCCTATTCATTACTCATTAGAAATTATTCACTTGACAGTGATTTACAAAAAGTACAACTTCAACAAATAGGTAAAATTCTATAGCAGTAATTATGCCAGTATAATACACACTTGGTGACCTTGGTTCTTTTTTTAAAATATTTCATCAGAAAAGAATAATCTTAATTAGTATTTCAACAAGTTAAATGGAATGGGAAGAAGAAGAAAGTAAAGCAAGAATATAAAGCTGTACCTGAAGCCATGAGAATGAACAAGATTAAATGCTGGAAGCTCCAATTGAAAGAATAAAATGAAATTAAGTCCAAAATAATGGAAAATTAAAATTTCAACAATAAAAGGAGTGGAAAGATGAATTATAGCTCCATTATATAAAAAACACAGAGAGCTAAAAGAAATAATGGCAAAGTTCAAAGAACACATTGTTGTAAATCTACTTTTCAAGCTTTTGTCTTTAAACTTTACACGTAACTTAAAATGAGTATGTAAAAATGAACATATATGTAACTTTCTTGTGTTATCAGCATAGCACTAATTCAAATCTTACATTGCCGCATAATTCTTTTCTCAAGTCCTACTGCCATCTGTATATTTTTTACAGTTTATGCTATCAATAAACATTTTCTAGAACTTAGATATTTATTTTAAGTCTGCAATATTTTATTGTTTTGCTTTAATACAGTACTGAAAATATACTGTTCAAATGATACCATCTGTGGAAAGTCAGGATTGATCACAACAGGGAATCGCTTGGGAAGCTGTCTAACCTTATTACAGTATAGCCTTATTAGCAAAAGTTTTAAGGAGTAGATGAAAGAATAATAGCTTCAAAAATAAAACTTTTTAATGGGAGAGGAGATGGGAGGGAGTGGGTAAGAATAACAAAGATATAAAGTCATCAGTCAAAATAGAAGAAACACTACTGTAGTTGAAACATTAATTCTGAATTCCTGTAATAGCAGATTGATAGATGAAGCATAAAACAAGACCAGATGCTATGGTTTCCAGGATGCACTTGGCTTCCCATCCTTATAACCTGGAGCATTTTTGTTGTAAGTAGGTCACTTGCTTGCTCTCATTTACCTGATTCTAGAAAAATGCCCTTGAAAGTATTTGGAAAATGTTTGCTAGTGCTTCACATTTAAAAAATTAAGATGCACAAAACCTTTTTCCTCCTGTTTCTTTATTAGCCAAAATAACTTGTAACCTTGAAGCATAAGTAAAACTAAAATGGGCAAGATAAATTTGAGATCTCTTATTTTCAAAGCCTACTAAAGTACTTTAAAAGCTGTGTCTATTCTGTTAGCCCCCATAATTCACTGTACTTAGCAATGGCATAATACTCATCTCGCAGAATTATAATTGGGCTTTAAGTTTCTTCTTCTGTCGGATGTGAACTGCTTGAGAAAAGAGGATACGTAGGACATAGGAAGGGCTTAACAAATGTTATAATTAAATGGTTTCCCCCCAGATCTGACATATCTAACGGGGTCTTTCAGGACCCATTTCTATATATCTAATGTGAATAGGGAGGAGGGAAACAGATGACTATTATAACATCAAAAGTGCAGTTTGTCATATAAAATTTAATTCATTTGAGCACAGCATGGTTTTGAAAATATTTACTATGTGCAACTCATGGAAATGCTCCCAAAATTGGGGGAGTTCTACTGAGTGAAAGAGATGATATATCCGATTCAAACAGTGAGCATGTAACTTCCAAAGGCACAGGCAAGGGCAAAACTTGCTGTTTTTAGATGTTTAAGAATGAAATATCTACCAGAACTTCTCTCACCTTTAAGAGAGGCCTAGCAGTGGTGCATTAACAAGCTAACATTAAAATCACTCTCCCTACCTTTTCACTGTTAGTGTTGCTGGAACCAGAAAAACAAAAGGGTTAAAAAAAAGAGAAAGAATGAATGAAAGAAAAGAAAAAACAAAGCCTGTAACTTGAGTTACAGAAGTTCAGGAAACAAATCAAGAATACTGAGTTGGCAGTACTCAAAGTCCCATTGAACTTCACAATAGTATGGGTGATAGAGTTTCACAAACCTTTCCACTTTCTAGTCTGCTGCTTATTACTTTAAATAGCAGAACCATTCTGAGAGCTTTCAATGCCAAATAAGGTCCAGTGACAGAGGCTTGCCCCACACCCATTTCTTTATGTCTTCTGAGTTCTCAAGTAAAGGAGGTATCAGAAAAGGGGTGGTAAAGGAAAGGAGACAAAGAGGTTGACTGTCCAAGGGTGTTTTCTTTCCCTATGGTATTTTGCAAAAAGCTGAAGAGATGCTAATGATTCTTAAGAAGCTAAAAGCGATGCCAGAATTCTCTCAGGATATTCTTGAACCTCTGGCTGGACAGCGTTTCACCTTCCACATTTCAATCTATCATTCAATCCTACTTATGCTAGTGGCTTTCTATAGTTCATTATCACGTTGTTCTCACAGGTTAAAGGAGCCTTCCCCTCCCATTTCCTTGGGAATTTTGGAAGTAAAAGGGAAACAGTTTAAGTAAACGGTGTCTAAAGTCATGAAATACAGTGATTGTTTTGGGGTTGTGTGGGGTTTTTTTTGAGGGGGCTAGGGGAAGAGAGTGAATAAGCATGTATCTTCAGTTGAGTGAATCAAAGATTTCTAGCACGTGAGCTCACACTCATAGGCCAACGACAGAAGACAATGAAAAATATTTGCAGGGGGCCAGCATCTCCTCCTCATTCCATAGGCGGGTGGGGTCTCTGATACTCTATTTTAATGATTATCCTCAAATTCTGATCCTGTACCCAACGTAGAAAAGTGTTGCCAAGTACAGAATGTCAGGTAAGTGAAGAACAAACACAGAATCTCTCAAAATAGTTTGAAGCATGCAAGATTCAGATTATTGAGGACAACATTTGAGAAATTCTAGATTTCTACAGCACTAAATGAGAGGACCCACTCTGTGACCTGTCACACGTTAGGTAGCCTTTCTGGGTTTCCTCCGCTGAAATTGGCATAGTTCTACCAACTTCATAATTCATGATTCTTTGATTTGTTCCTTCTGATCTGAGTGTGGGAGAACTTTGATTTGTTTTCCCCTTCTGGAATCCAACAAATGAATGCTAAATTTAAACTCTAGGTTCAGGAGTATTTGGGAGTATACAGTATTAAAAAGTGAAGATTTCTAAGAAGATACACATCACAGGTGGCAAACACAAGGCTCACGGGCGGAATCCGGATCTCCACCTAGTTTTATCTGGCCTGGCACCTTGTTTCTACCTGGCAGCAGCACCAAGCTCTCGCTTAACTGTTAAGGGTAGTTACCTTTATACAGTCCGAAAATTATATTCGGCCCTTTGAGGCAACCTCGAGGCTGAGGTGGCCCCCATTGAAAATGAGTTTGACACTCCCGATGTATGTAGTAATTCTTTGTCAACTATCATTTTGTCACAATGTGGTTTCATTTTTATATGCCTAAAATTTAAAAGTTGTTATTTCAAAGAATTTAACTACTGTTATCTCTGTTCTCGTCTCCACTCCTACCCAGATCTTATGGTCAGATGGTAGAGAGAGGAGGTCTGCTACTCTCTGCCCGAGTAGTGTAACAGTAGGAGGTCAGGCCTAGAAAAACCATGCCCTTCTTTTCTGGAAAGACCAGATGGCTACTAAGAATGTTGCCAAGGCTTGCAAAAAATGATACAAATGAGAAAGCAAATGCAAGAAAGCATTAAATATCAATACAGAAAGGGTTGCATCAAGAACTTTACAAAAAGAAGTATGGTTAATATAAAATAAACTGTGTCTTCCACAGCAGACCATGACTTTCAGAACATGTTCTCATGAACAACTGAGGGAAATTATTCTTTTCTGCTTAATTGGCACTTTTTATTGTCCTACGCTCTTGTAAATTACCTATTTTCTGTGAAACCTTGAACTTGCCAGTGAAGGTTTTATCTAACGTTGCACTTTTCTGGAGTCTAACGCTCACCATTCCCAGTTGGTGAGAGATTACTGTAACAAATTCTGAAGACATTCACATGGATTCTCATGAATCGTGTTTTAATTGTGAGTTAGCCAAAGAACAATGGGGAGGCAAGGACATAGATTTATCTCTACTAGTTATATGTTCATTTGCTACTTTTATTTTTTTTAAGATTTTTTTTTATTTATTTATAGAAAGAGGGGAAGGGAGTGAGAGAGAGAGAAACATCAATGTGTGGCTGCCCCTCACATGGCATCCACTGGGGACCTGGCCCGCAACCGAGGCATGTGCCCTGACTGGGAATTGAACTGGCAACCCTTGGGTTCGCAGCCTGTGCTCAATCCACTGAGCTACACCAGCCAGGGCATTTGCTACTTTTATTAAGAGAGAAAAAAAAAATTACCTCTTTTTTTAAAATCTCACTCTCCAGGAAGTAAATTCAGGAGTAAGAAACTCCTGATCTGTTCTGCATAGTTCAATTTATTGTTAATTTCATTGTCTGTTGACATCCCAGTTGGTGTGTTAGTTTGGAACTCATCTCTCACAGAAGTAACAAACCAACATTAATAAAGGAGAGACACATGCACTTTCCCCTTGATATAGATGGCTGCTCCAATGTTATAGAAATGGTTAGGGAAGATCTAGATATGTTTATGAAGAGATAATTTCATAGAGCCACACTTTTTAGGGATTGAAAGGAATATTAAATGTCATGGAATCTTCAACCAGAGGCAGTGTGCAATTGTAGAAAGAATATATGCACATTATGGAGTTAGAGAATGTAGATCAAATCCCAGCTTTGCAGCTTAATAGCTGTGGATTTTGGGGCAATATATTTAACCTTTCTGAGCCTTAGTTTCCTCACCTATAAAGAGGGTGATAGTGGCTACATTGTAGGATTGATAAGCGGATTGAAAATAATGTATATATAGAACCTGGGACAAATATAATAAGCATTTAGTAAATGATCATGGTTGCTATGATCATAATTGTCCCACTACCTAACCGGTCAGTAAGTGTATTTGAACATTTCTGTTCATTTGAACAATGTCAATGGTGACACTGAATTTACTAACTGCTCAGGTAGCCTGTCTCATGTTTGGAGAGCTCTTCAGTGTTAGTTCTTTCTTTTCCTGAGCCTAAATCTTTCCCCTAGAACTGTTACCTACTGTTCCCATTCTTGCCAATGGAGCTGCACAGATTAAGTCTGTATAACTCAATAGCTATGTAACCTAGAATGAAATATGTACTTTAAGACTGGTGTGATCAGTGTGGATACCATAGTTAGCAACACAAGTTAGGGTCTAGCTGGTTTTCTTTTCCTGGCACCCACTCTTTTGATACCTATTAAATTTGCTAAATCAATTAAAGCCTGTTTATCTTTACTGGAGCTATAGCTGAAGTCCTGCATGCTGTAATTTTCACTGTTTTCAGGGAAAGACTCAAGTGCAGAAACTTGCCATTATATCTTTATCATATTAATTAGTAAACTAGTGAAATTCCATTTGAGTCATGCAAATATAATTGGATTATTTAATCATTTATAGTATCACATGACATACCTGTAAGGTAACATAACTGATAATGGACAAGGACTCAGTAAAGTTTTATTTAACATTTACATAGTGTTTAATATGTGCCACTCACTGTTCTAAGTACTTTACATATATTAACTCATTCAATTCTCTACGATAATAAACTTATGTAGTAAATACCATTAGTATCCTCAGATAAGAAAACTGAGGCACAGAGAGGCCAAGTAACTGTTCAAAGTCTAATAAATAGTAAGTGGTAGAGCTAGGATTCGAACCAGGCTGTCTTGTTCCAGAGCCTGTGACTCATGCCCTGTTCCAAAATTTGTCAAAATTTTAAAAAATTCTGTTACGTGGACCATTAGGGATCTCTAAAAGTGAGAAAAGCATGATTAATTAGCGCTGTTGTATACACAACCTCTAAACCTTATGAAATCACCATTGGAGAGTATCCTTTGAGTTGCTTTGGATTTGATTTATGAGAATACAAAATGTTGACTGGAAGCAATATGTAGCTCCATTCTAAGCAAGACTCGTCTTCTAATAATGTTTCACTTTATATTTTGACTATACAGTTGAGAAGGAATTGGCGAATGCCTCTGCAGTTTGATTTTCTGATATATACTTATTCTGATAAAAGTTGTTTTCAAATATTAAAACATATACATCATATTTTAGTTTTACTTTTAAATTAACATTTGGTAAAATCATATGTGCATATGTGCATGTGTGAATTTTAATACAAAATATTCGCATAACCACCACCACAATCACAATATATAACAGTTCCATTACCCTAAATGATTCCCTTGTGTTACTTCTTTGTAGTTGCCTCCTCACCCCCTGGCAACCAACCATAAACCTGTTCTCTGTCACCATAGTTTTGTCTTTATTAGAATCTCACACAAATTAAATCATACAGTATGTAAACTTCTCAGACTGGCTCCTTTTACTTAGCGTGCCTTTGAGATTCATCCAAGATGTTATATATGTCAATAGTTCATTAATTTTGTTGCTGAATAGTATTCCATTGTACAAATATACCACAATTAGTCTATTCACAGACATTTAGGTTGTTTCCAGTTTTTGATAATTATGAATAGAGCTGCTATAAGCATTCGTGTGTAGGTTTTTGTGTGAGTAGAAGTTTTTATTTCCTTAGAATAAATCCCCAGGGGGTGAGATTGCTAGGTCATACTATAAGAGCATTTTTAACTTTATGAGAAATTGCCAAACAGTTTCCCACAATGGCTGTAAGATTTTGCATTTCCATGAGAATATACAAGCATTCTATTTGTTCTGTGTGCTCACCAGAACTTGATTATTAACATGATTTTTTATTTTAGGTATTTTAATAGGTATTTTATTGTGGTTTTAATTGGCATTTCCCTAATAACTAATGATACTAATATCTTTTCATGAGCTTATTTGCCATCCATTTATCTACATTGGTGAAATGTCTGTTAAGTCTTTAGCTCATTTTAAAACTGTGTTGTTTACAGTATGGTCATTACTAGAGGGAAAGAGAGGGAAAGGGGGCTGGGAGGAGATAGAAGAGTGGAAAGGTGGGAGGAACGGTGAGGGAAGGAGATGACTTAGGGAGGTGAACACACAATACAATATACAGATGCCGTATTATAGAATGCTACACTAGAAACCTATATCATTGTATTACCAATGTCACCCCAGTAAATTTAATTTAAAAAATAGAACAAACAAACAAACTTAGATGCTGAGTTTATAATAAGCTTTACTGACAGATGGCACTTCATGTGTGTCGTTACAACTTGTTGCTGGAGGAATTAAGTTTGTTCTATGTGACCCTTCCAGGAGGGAACTCGTGGACACTTGTGATTTGTTTCCTCTGGACTTCTTTCTGTGCACCTTTTCCCTTTGTTGATTTTGCTCTGCATCCTTTGCTGTAATAAATCACAGCCATGAGTGCAACCGTAGCAAACCAAAACCAAAACTGGGTTGTTTGTTTTCTTGCTATTGACTTTTGAGAATTCTTTACACATTTTAGATATGAGGTGTTTGTCAATATGCAATTTGCCAATATATTCTTAGAGTCTATAACTTATCTTTTTATTCTCTTTCCAGTTTCTTTTGTATAGTTTTAAATTATGATCAAGTCCAACTTATCAATCTTTTCTTTTATGGATCTTGTCTTTGGTGTCATGTGTAAGAACTTTTTGCCTAACCCCAGGTCATGAAGATTTTCTCTAAAGGTTCCTTCTGAAAGTTTTATAGTTTCCTATCTTAGATTTAGATCTATGACATATTTTGAATTAATTGTGGAAGGTATGAGATTTAGGTTGAGGTTCGTTTTTAAGTATATAAATGCCCAATGTGTCTGACATCATTTGTTGAAAAGACTATTCTTTGGGCCTTTCTTTAAAAACAATTTTTTTAATCAAGTTAATTGGAGTGACATTTGTTAATTAAGCTACATAGGTTTCAAGTGTACAATTCTATAACACATCATCTGTGTATTGCATTTCGAGTTCACCATCCAAAGTCAAATCTCGTCCCATCACCATTTATATTTGACCCCCTTTACCCATTGCCACCTCCCACTAATCTCCCATTCTCTCTGGTAACCACCATACAGTTGTATCTATGAGTTTTTGTTTGTTTATCTTGTTTGTTCATCTGTTGCTTTCCATGTTATATCCTATATATGAATGAAATCATATGGTTCTTGACTTTTTCCATCTGACTTGTTTTGCTTAGCATGATATTCTCAAGATCCATCCATGTTGGACTGGATGCAAAAAGATGAAGGGTTTAGTCAAAGGACATATATGCTTAACTCATAGACAGAGACAACAGTGTGGTGATGGCCAAAGGGAAGAGGGATGGGGCGTGGGGGATGGGTACAGGTGGGCAAAGGGAAAGGGGGACATCTGTAATAGTGTCAAAAAAAAGATCCATCCATGTTGCCACAAATGGCAGCATTTCATTTTTTCTTATGGCTGAATAGGGTGCATTGTGTGTGTGTGTGTGTGTGTGTGTGTGTGTGTGTATCACGTCTTCTTTATCCAATTATCTATCCAAGGGCACTGTTTTTTTTCCATGTCTTGGCCACCATGAATAATGCTGCAATGAGCACAAGGATATATATGAGCATTTATTTGTCTCTACAAATAAATGTCTTCAAAATTTTCAGGTAGATACCCAGAAGAGGGTTTGCTGGGTCATATAGTAATTCTATTCTTAATCTTTTGAGGAACTTCTATAGTATTTTCTATGTTGATTGAACCAGTTTTCATTCCCATCAGCAGTGAAGAGGGTTCCTTTTTCCACATAACCTCTTCAATACTTGTTATTACTTGTCTTGTTGATAATAGCCATTTTGACAGGTGTGATATGGCGTGGTACCTCACTGTAGTTGTGATTCGTATTTCCTTGATAGCTAGTAAAGTTAACCATCTTTTCATATATTTGTTGACGATTTGTTAAGTCTTATTGGGAGAAGTGTCCAGTCTTTGGGCCTTTCTTAAAAATCAATTGGCCATATTTGTATGGATCTGTTTGTGGGCTGTCTGTTCGGTTCCACTGATCTATGTGATTATCCCTTCACCAATACCACACTATTTTGGTTAATCTAGCTTTTATAGTACAACTTAAAAATCTACTTCTGGTCAAGATGGAGGCATAGTTAAACATGGCTCACTTCCTCACACAACCACAGCAAAAATTACAGCTAAACTACAAAACAACTATCACCCAGAACCATCAGAAAATTGAGCTATATGGAGTCTGACAACCAAGGAATTAAAGAAGCCACATTCATTCAGATGGGTAGTAGAAGCAGAGAAGCAGAATGGGCTGGTCCTACACCAATGTGTGGTGGATAAAATTTGGGAGGTTTATTTGGGGTTGGGGCTTCCCAGCCCCATGCCAGACCACCCAGCCCAGGGTTCCAGTGCCAGGAAGATAAACCCCCATATTATCTAGCTATAAAAAACAGCGGGGGTTGGGGCAGTGGAAGAAACTGCGGGATTCGTAGCCACCTTCTCTTAAAAGGCCCACAACAGACTCAGGAATTATTCAGACTTAGTCTCTCCGGGATCCAGCACTGGGGCAGTAGCTTGAAGGGCACCAGTGGCATACAGGGAGAAACTGAAGTATCTGGCATCAGGGTGAGCACCGAGAGACAGCTTCCTCTGGGACAAAACTCTAGAAGCCAGGCACAGTGGCCATTGTTTCTTTCCTGAGCCCTCTGCCACACAGAGCTACAAAAAGGCGACACCATATTTAATACTCCATAAGCCTGGTTCACACAGAGTTGGCCCACCCTGGCAATTACCTAAGGCTCTACCCCATCCAATTTATGGGTGTGCTTTTCTACATTAGGGCACACTACTAAGACAGGTAGTCAAAAGCAGCTCTACCTAATACTTAGAAACAAACAGGGAAACTGCCAAAATGAGGAGACAAAGAAATATGGCCCAAATGAAAGAACAGGACAAAACTCCAGAAAAATAACTAAATGAAATGGAGAAAAGCAATCTATCAGATGCAGAGTTCAAAACACTGGTTATTAGTATGCTCAAGGAACTCACTCATTGGGTATTCCAACAGAATAAAAATGATCCAATCATATGAAGGATACCCTAATTGAGTAAGAACAATTTATAGGGAAACAACAATAGAGCAGATGAAGCTGAGAATCAAATCAATGATTTGGAACATAAGAAAGCAAAAAACAACCAATCAGAACAACAAGAAAAGAGAATAAAAAAAAAAAACAAGGATAGGGTAAGGAGCTTCTGGGACAACTTCAAATGTACCGACATTCAAATCATAAGGGTGCCAGAAGGAGAAGAAAAAGAGCAAGAAATTGAAAACTTATTTGAAAACAATAATGAAAGTAAACTTTCCTAATTTGGTAAAGGAAATAGACATATAAGTTCAGGAAACACAGAAAGTTCCCAAACAAGATGGATGCAAAGAGGACCACACCAAGACATATCATAATTAAAATGTCAAAGGTTAAAGGTAGAAAATCATAAAAGCAGAAAGAGAAAAACAGTTACTTACAAAGGAGTTTCCATAAGACAGTCAACTGATTTCTAAAACAAAGCTTTACAGGCAAGAAGGGACTGGTAAAATGTATTTAAAGCAATGAAAAGCAAGGACCTACAACCGAGATTACATTATCCAGCAAAGCTATCATTTAGAATCAAAAGGCAGATAAAGCACTTCTCAGACAAGGTAAAGCTAAATGAGTCATCATCACCAGGCCATTATTATCTGAAATGTTAAAGGGAATTATTTAAGAAAAAAAGATTAAAACTATGAACAATAAAATGACAATAAATCCACAAATATCAACAACTGAATCTAAAAAAAAACAAACAGAACAGAAACAGAATCATAGATGTGGAGATCATTTTGATCTTTACCAGTTGGAAAGAGAAAGGGAGAGAATGGGGGAAAAGGTGCAGGGATAAAGAAGCACAAATTAGTAGGTATGTAATAGGCAGGGGGATGTTAGAAATGGTGTAGGAAATGGAGTAGCCAAAGAACATATATGCATGACCCATGGACATGAACTAAGGGGGATGGGGATTACCAGAGGGAATGTGGGGTGCTGGGTGGAGGCGGGGAAAGGAGGAAAAATTGGGACAACTGTAAAAGCATAGTCAATAAAATATATTTAAAAAATTAAAACCTGGTAATGTGAATCCTCCAATTTTAATCTTATTTTAAAAATATTTTGGCTTTTCTAGTTCCTCCAAATTTCTATATTAATTTTAGAATTAGCTTGCTTAAAAATTCTACTGGGATATTTATTTATTTATTTATTTATTTATTTATTTAAAATTTTTATTTGTTTTTGGAGAAAGGAGAAGAGAGGGAGAGAAACATTGATGTATGAGAGAAAGATCCATTGGTTGTCTCTTGCATGGCCCCATCGGGGACTTGGCCTGCATCCCAGGCATGTGCCCTGACTGGGAATTGAACTGGTGACCTTTTGGTTCGTAGGCTGGCACTCAGCCCACTGAGCCACACCAGTCAGGGCTCTACTGGGATATTTAATGGAACTGAGTTAAATCTATATATCAGTTTGGAGAGTTGAATCTTTCCATTCCTGAACATACTATGTTTTTCCATTTATTTGGGTCATCTTTGATTTTTTTATTAGTGTTTTGTGATTTTCAGCATATACATCTTATGTATGTTTTGTTAAATTTATTCCTAAGAATAAATTTTTGGAGCTATTGTAAATGGTAATATTTTTAAAATATCAGTTTCGGTTGTTCATTGCTAGCATACAAATATAAAATTATTTTTGTGTTTTTACCTTATATCCTATGACTTAACTCAGTTCAAGTTTGAGGTTTTTCCGGTCACTTCTTTTGGTTTCAATCATGCCATCTGCAAATATGGGTATTTTTATTTCTTCCTTTCAAATCTGTGTAACTTTCATCTCATTCTTGGTTTATTGTACTGGCTATGAATTCTAGTACAATGTCAAGTAATAGTGAAAGAGGTTATCCTTTCCTTGTTCCTAATCTGAAGGGGAAAGCTTTCAGTCATTCATTGCTCAGCATGATACTAGATTTTGGCTTTTTGTTCATGACCTTTCTGAGGTTGAGGAAGTTCCTATCTATCTTAGTTATCTGATAATTTTTTAAAGATTTTATTTATTTATTCTTGGAGAGAGGGGAAGGGAAGGAGAAAAAGAGGGAAGAACAAATCGATGTGTGAGAGAAATGGAACAGTTGCCTCTCGCACGCACCCTGACTGGGGACTGGCCTGTAACCCAGGCATGTGCACTGACAGGGAATTGAACTGGAGACCTTTTGCTTAATGGGCCAATGCTCAACTGAGATACACTGGTCAGGGCTTTTTTTTTTTTTTTTTTAAGATTTTATCTTAGTTATTTGAGAATTTTTAAATTTTGAATGGATGTAGAATTTTTCAAACACTATTTCTGTTTTAATTGATATGATTATGTTGTTTTTCTTCATTAGTCTATTAGTATAGTGGATTACATTGACTAATTTTTCAAGTGTTGAAGCAGCCTTGCTTTTTCATGATAAGCCCCACTTCGTTATAGTGGATAATGTTTTTCAAATATATTTGGATTCAATTTGCTAAGATTTTGTTTGATTTAAAATTTTTTTTTTACTTTTATTGATTGATTTTAGAGACAGAGGAAAGGAGAGAAAGAGATCCCTTTTCCATTTATCTATGCATTGACTGGTTCATTGTTATCTGTGCCCTAACCCATGAATGAACCCAAAACCTTGGCAAATCAGGATGGTGCTGCAACCAACTGAACTACCCAGCCAGGATACTGATTTTTATATCAATGGTTTTGAGAAATATTAACCTATAGTTTTCTTTTCTTATACTGTCTTTTAATGGCTTTGGTATCAGGGTTTTATAAAAGTAAGTTGGTAAATGTTATCATCTCTTTTATTTTCTAGAAGAGTTTGTGTAGAATTGGGATCATTTCATCTTTATTTTTATTTTTTAACTTACATAATTTTACTACAAAATTTTTTAATAAAACAAAATGCAACATTCTAAAAACCCCAAAATTTACTATTGATACTAATTCCTCTGAGTTTGCTTGGCTACCATATACAAGTCAAGAAATTAAAGAAACCATTAAATATTTAGAAACATTTAACATCCAAAGCCTTAAAATCTAATTGTATGCCCTGGCTGGTGTAGCTCAGTGGATTGAGCACGGGCCTGCGAACCAAACGATCGTGGTTCGATTCCCAGTCAGGGCACATGCCTGGGTTGCAGGCCAGTTCCCAGCAGGGGACACACGAGAGGCAACCACACATTGATGCTTCTCTTCCTCTTTCTCCTTCCCATCCTCTCTCTCTAAAAGTAAATAAATAAATAAAAATATTTTAAAATCTAATTGTATGTAGTAGCCCCTCAAAAAGCTACAACCTGCATTTTGAAAAAAGTATTTTCTCTACAAAGAATCTTACCAGCTATACAAAAATCTGTACAGTTTTTATATGGAAGCTAATATTGAGCTGCACTTGAATTCACATTCTTAGCAAAACAATTGCCTGAACACACACATACTCCACACATCCTTACGGGATAGCCTTTTATTCTTCATCTTCATCCTCTTCCTCTTCCTCATCTGGTTCATTCTCCTTCGTTGAGCCTGTTGGCCTGCCAGGTCTCTTCTTTTCCACTTCACTTTTGCCTTTGGCATGGTATGCAGCAAAATCCTTTTCATACTTCTCCTTTAGCTTAGCTGCTTTTTGTTCATATGGTTGCGTATCTTTGGCTGACTATTCAGACCACATTTCACCCAATTCTTTTGCGGTATTCCCAATGGATAAACCAGGGTTTTCACTTTTGATCTTTGGGTGATGTTCAGAGCAAAACAGAAAAAAGGCTGATGGAGGTCTTTTAGGAGCATTGGGATCTTTTTTCTTTCCTTTCTTTTCACCTTTGGGAGGAACATAATTTTTCATATCCCTGTCATAGTGAGCTTTGTCACTCTTTGCCATATCTTCAAACTTTGACTTTCCTTTGCAGACATGGTCTTCCATCTCTCCAAATATTTCTTGGAGAATTTGGAAAAGTTGACGGACGAGTCTGGGTATTTCTTCTAGTGCTCTTCCTGGCAGGTTTGCACAGAGAAGGCATATGAGGACATCTTGCCCCTTGACTTGTTGGGGTCTCCTTTAACTATGGTAATAGATGGCATCTACCAAGACAATTCCCTTGTCGGGCTCCTGCATGAACTGGTTTATCGCTTACCCAATCCTCAGGCTGTTTTGCAGAGTTTTCCAGCACCAAGGCAACTTCCATTTCATCTTTAAATGTTTACTACAGTGTAACTATATAGGCCTTTAAAAATTTTTAAATTTAAAAATTCTGTAACTAGAAGTTAATTAACTATGAATTCAATCTCCTTATAGTTATAGGATTCTTCAGGCCACTCACTTTCTTTTTAATGAGCTTTGGTATTTTATTCTCAAGGAACTAGTTCATGTCACCTAGGTTATCATATTTATTCATGTAGAGTTGTTCATAGTATTTAAGTAAATTCATATATGAAAGCAATAAAAAAACATGCTAGTAATTCTTGACCATCAAAAATGAAAAACAGCCCTGGTTGATGTGGCTCAGGGGATTGAGTGCCGGCCTGCGATATAAAGGTCACTGTTTGATTCCCAGTCAGGGCATGTGCCTGGGTTGCAGGCTAGAGGCGTATGAGAAGCAACCACACGTTGACCTTTCTCTCCCTCTCTTTACACCTCCCTTCTCCTCTCTCTAAAAATAAATAAATAAAATCTTTTAAAAATGAAAAACAGGTTCCCATAATTAGAGTAGAACTTGGCAATAGAACTAGGCTATTGTCCCAAGTGGGCTGAAGACTCTAGAATAGATCAGTGAGCTTTGGTACCCAAGGCAATTAAACATTATGCCTTCTAGTTCTCTGTTTCACCCAATATTCTTTTTCATCTCATCCTTCCCTTTTTCTTTTTCCATTGTTCACATTTTTTTTTATATCTATGAACTTGGGTTAATCAGTAGAGCAGGATTTAAATAACCAGCTGATCCTTGAGGGGAATTCCTGCCCTTTATCGACTTCTGTCTCTCATCTTTTCCTAGTGTGTTTGCTCCATTCCTTTTTCTATTCCACCTTTCTGTAATGTCCTCCTGAGAGCCATGCTTTACTTCTGCCACTGTAGACCAGAAGACATGGCTTAATGCTGCTTGGCTCACTTAAGAATAATAAGGTTATGCCCTGGCTGGTGTAGCTCAGTGGTTTGAGTGCGGGCCTTCAAATCAAAGGATTGCAGTTCTATTCCTGGTCAGGGCATATACCTGGGTTGCAGGTCAGTTCCCAGCAGGGAATGTATGAGAGGCAACCATACATCGATATTTCTCTCCCTCTCTCCTTCCCTTCCCTTCTAAAGATAAATAAATAAAATATTTTTAAAAAAGAATAATAAGGTTATTACTAATTCCAGAATGAATCATTCTCCCCCACACTAGAATTTTATTAGAGCATCACATTGTTTCAGAGTTAGTAAGGATAATTTGTAAAATTAAAACTCATTTGTGATTTGTCTCAAGTGGGCTGAACTTGAGATGGCAGTTTCTTTACTTCCATCTTAGAGAAAATTGAAAGAGAAATATTACAAGTTTTGATACTATCAAAACTTGTTTGAAAAACAAAAGTTCATCTCAACTAAAATTAAGAGTTCACATTCTGGGGAGTTGGTTATTTATGCTGTCACTGAGGAAAAGGTGCATTACTATGTTTACTTTGAATTAAAAGGACCTCAGAGACCTTTTTCTCTCCCCTTCAGGGCCCGGAGCACTAACTAAGACTGACATTTCATCTGTAAATGTTTTCTTTGGGAAACAAAAGATGGAAACTGTGATTAAAGTCTTTCCAGATAATATCCTGAAACAAAATATAGAAAGAAAAGGATTATATAACATGACATGTTAATGTAATGTAATATATGTGTGGTATTATCTAAGGATCACATTATATCCAGCCAGTAGGTTATCTTTGTATATTTAAGAATATATTTTAAAAAGCGTGTAGCCTTTTAGTCATTGACTTTATAAATACTTGACTGAATGTCTATCTGATATGTGAAAAAACTGCTAGGCGTTGTGAGAAGAACAAAGGGTTTTTTTGTTGTTGTTTTACCTCCAAGACTTCAGTGCGAAGTGAGAGTGGCTTTACTGCAAGGAGAATGAGATATAGTTAGGAGTTGTTCTGGGCTTAAACTAGACAGTCTAGATGAAGTTTTGATCCAAGTGTTACCGTACCTCCTGACAACTGTGAATGAGGCTGGTTCTTGGGAAGCCGACAGGTTTCCTATTTGCAGAGTTCAGCAGGGACTAGCATCCTTCTAGTATGTAAGTGGCATTATCCAGGAAGCTATCTAGTCCATGGGGAAGGTGACATCTCCTGAACCTGGCCCCCACAGAGAACTTTGAGTAGGTGGAAAGAGAAGGTTGTGTGCATTCTTGCTCATGTCACAATGTTGGACATGTGACTTAAGAGAAGCTTGTGGCAAGTCAATGTGATTGGACTGATTCACTACCAAGCCTTAACTCTAGAGGGACTCTAGAGTCAAGGGGTTAGAGGCTAGAGGCTAAGGCTAGAGGCTAGAGGCTAGAGGCTAATCCTGACTCTAGGGGCTAATGCAGTTTAACCTCTTAAGCATTGGTATGAATGAGATTATATCCATAAAAGACGTAATATTATTCCAAAAGTACTGTTTATTGGGGACATCTAGAAGGACTAGAATACTTATCCTATCATCTCTTATCTTGTACTTGTTGACAGTTCTTCAGCATTCACAGCACTTACTAAAACCTTACCATATGTCAAAAATATGCAAGGTGTCAGAGATGGCAACGAGGAAAGTACAAAGGAATAAAATTTAGTAACTACACTCAAAAACAGCCAACAGCTAGCACTTATATAGTGGTTGCTATTGCTATGTGCCAGGCTTGTTCTAAGTGATACAATCCTCACTTAATCCTCATAACAACTCCATGAGGTAGGTACTAATATTGTCCCCATTCTACAGGTGGGGACACTGGGATACAGAAAGATGAAATAACTTGCTAAAGATTTCACAACTGGTAAGTGGCAGAGCAAAGTTTGAAAGCAGACAATCTGGCTCCAGAAATGGTGTTTTTAGCCTTCATGCTAAATAGGCTCTCTCAGAATTTATGATCTGAACACACATAGTTAAGTACCTTTCTTTCAGGGTGAGCTATTGGGGGAATAGTGTGTAGAGAAGCAAAAGTGACTCAGATGAAATGTTTTGTAAAAACTACCTCAAGAAATGCTTTAGTCTGTGCTCCAAAGAGAAGAATGGAGTAACAGGAAAGTATTAAATGAAGCAAAAAGTTGGAAATATTTATCAACAGATAGCAATCCAGTTTCATTTGATGTCCAGGGTTATCACCTTGCATCTTCCTTTGATATATACATTATGAGGGACAATGAATAAAATCACTTTGGTAATTTCCTTTCTCTTTTTGGTAGAGGTACTTGTATAAGATGGGGTCAGGGAATTCAGAGCAATACGGCCTTAGGCTGGTAGAGGTACTTGTATGAAGGCTACTTCACTAGGGAGCTTTGGAGGTGTGTGGGCATGTCTGGTGAACAGATGGGATAGATCTGCCGGGAGAATACTCGCAGAATACTGGGAATCTTAGGGAGAAAATCCTGAAGGTAGAAAACTGCAGAAATGACAATGGTTCAACTGTTATAGGAGAGGGATGTTTTCAGTTCCCACAGTAGAGAAGCCATCTCCGGTCAGATTGTGAGAAATACATGAACTCTATTTCTGTAGTATATTTAGCAGTATGTATGTAATCAATAATTATTCATTATCATATGAATCACAATGCTCACCCAGGCTGCCCTCATAGAAACATATTTGCAGAGACCAAGGAGAGAAAATATAAACATGTCAGGGGTCCTCTTAAGACTTTAGATATGCCCTTTAATGGCCCTATACACTTCTAAGTGTTATCAACAAATGTTAGTGATAATAAGCGTCACCAGTTATCATGATTGCTCTTACTATCTCCCCATTTTATGTTATTGCTAATTTTAAATTGGGATCAGTGAGAAAACAGACTTTAATTTTCAAAGTTTTCAAATATTTACGTAGATTTCTCTAAACAGAAAGAGAAAAATGAAATTCATGCATATGGGCAACAAACTTCTTGTCATTACTGAACATTATGGATTTTGCTCTCCTGTAGAAATAAACTTCTGAACACTCATTTTATTATAGACTTAATTCCTTGCTAAGAGTTCACTTTCTGCTTATCTCAGCATTGGATATTTGCTAGATTACTATTTCCTCTATCCATTCTTCTTATAAAAGTAAATAAATACTTTACTTCCTCTTTCTAGACAAGTAGGAATTTCAAATAAATAAGGAAATCTTTTTCCTTCTCTTTGGATCTTGACCTTTTTAATCTCCTTCCACTCCCAGCTGGAGTAGTCATTAAAATGCCCAGACAGCCATGGAGTGTTTGTGATCACGACTGTGTGTGATATGGTCGCATTATACACCCATTCAAAGTTCTCTGCTTCAGGGCCAAGTTTGGGTGATGTTATACAGCCTATGGACTTCCTGCTTCCTGGACTGGTTTCCTTGTTGTGCGAGGATAGGATACGAGAGAAAGATGAACCCACTGTAATTTTGAGGATCAGATTTAACTAGGGTCTGGTAAATCTTGAGATATTTCTGTATTGATAAATCAATCTAATTTATTCCTTTCAAACTGGTATATAATATTCCATCTTATGAAAATATTATATTTTCTTTATCCCTGTGGATGGACAATAAGTTATTTCTAACTTTTTGCTATTGCAAATAATGTTGCCATGAACATTTGTATGTATGTTTTTGTATGTACATGTATGAAAGTTCAACTAGAGTAGGGTATTTAAACATTTCGTTAGCAAAAAATTTAGAAAAATATTTTCTTCTTATATATTCTATAATTAGAATTAAATGTTTTCAGCATAAATTTAAGTAGTTATCAAGGAAATAATTTCCTTGTAATGTAAACATTAATATTTAAAAGTAGAATTCTTAAATGTATCCAATAGAATATAAATACCATAGGGATTTGAAACTCCCCATTATCCTTCAAAACACTGACATGAACAAGCTCTTGTCTTATGGTGGGAAATTAATTCTCTGTCACTCCTTTTTTTTTTTTACCTGAATTTTCTTTCCACTTCTGCCACAGATTATCTAAATTTAATTAATATACATTGTGTGGGAATATCTTTTGTCAATCACTCTATCATGTTTCTCTGCAACAAATTTTATTTAGAAATTTAAATTATGTAAAATTCCTTAGACCACATTACTCCTAACTCAATTTTTCTAAATTGAGTTGTCATTAATTATTCCTAGTTCATAATTGATCAATAAAATACTTTTAAATATTGACAAATATTTAACATGAAAAGAAATCAATGGAGCTTTTAAGAAATTGGTTTGTATATCATAAATGAACTCACTTATTTCTTGGAGATAGGTCCAGCATCAGCTTATCTCTGCTTTTTACTTTATACTGTAAACACTGAGAAATATTGTTTACATAAGTAAAGTAGGTAATAATTGGAAGGAATTGTTTTAGTGATGTCATTTATTTGAAAGCTTTCCACATTATATGCTCTCCGTCACTTAGTGATCTTATTTTTAATGATTTATCAATGGACCATTTAAATAGATCTTCTTTCAGTTTACTAAAAAGCTAGTAATGGTAAAGTTATTTTTAATAATTTGTCAGTGGATCATTTGAATGAGTTTTCCTTCAATTTATTAGAAAACTAGTAATGTTAAACTTATTTTTAAGAATATATCATGGACCATTTGAATAAGTTTTCCTTCAATTTACAAGGAAAGTAGTAATATCAAACATAATAACTTTCAAAAGAGTTTGTTACTCAGTAGCATCACTCAGCTTTTCAACACCAACATCATTATTTCAGATTGTGTCTTTAGCTCCTTGCAGGTTTTTATACTTTGGGGCAGTACATTGTTTTAGCATTCTGATGGAGAGAGGTACACCTTTCAATTTTAAAGTGGGAGAAGTGGGTGATGCACACTAGGAACTATGGGGGCCACTCAACTACAGTGCTTCTCAGGTAAATCAGATTTGGGAGGGAGTAGGTATAAATGTTACAAGCCTGGAAATGGTTTCCTTAACAATCTCTGAGTGACTCAGTTCTCTAGTTTGAAGACGACTACTCTGAGGTTTATATTCAAGTAGAAGAGCTGTTACTTTTGAGTCTCCTGAGCTGGGTGACTCTTTCCCTGATCAGCACCACTGATCTCTCAAGGACTGGGGAGAAATCCCTCTGAATCTCTCTCTATGTGAGTCATTGCAGTTTTCTAACTTTGGGAAAAGACCGTGGTCACTTTATTTAAATAAGTGGTGACCAATGAGTAGTAACCCACCAGAGCTCTATGAAATGCTTAATTTCTTTCTATAATTTGCTTTGTGACAACCTCTGGGAATATATTTATTCACGACTTTCTTTAATGGGCATGCTTAGTCTATACCAACCAAGATGGTACAAAGATAGCACTGTGCTTGGGTTGTATTCCGTGACCTGAGGCAAGAATGCCTTTAAGGCCTCCTGTTAATTGTAAAACAAACAGATGCCCGGTGGAGAAGGTTATTAGAGAAAGTTTGTACAGTTTGAGAGAAGTAGAAATCAGGATTTCTGGACCTAGATTTTGATAGCAAACCGAAGCCAAGTGAGCTACCAAGGTAAGTAAAATACTAAGGTAACTTACTCTTAGGACAAAAGTTCCTGGTTTGCAAATTTCTGGATATAGTTGAAAAGTGCAGTACATTTCAAAAATAGTGTAATGGATTTCTCAGGCAGGAGAATTCTATTCTAAAGACTGAGAAGGTTTAATGTGCTAAATTTAAATAAGGAAAAGTTAACTGGTGAATAGGTCAAATGCCTCAACATTATAAAATAAACAAGATTTGAAACATACACAATCCTATTTTACAGTTACATGTCATTTTAAAAATCATTATAAAGACCTAATAATAGAATGTAATATTTGGCAGCAAGTCCGTAAGAACACATTAACAATAAGTCACAACTTAGTTAAGGCTTTCCTCCTACTTGCTTCAACAGGTGATACAGGAAAAGGATAGTCTTATGAGCTATACTAGCTAATGAAGCCTGGGGTGCACTCTGGGAAGCAGCCAGGACAAAGGTGCTATGTCCAGAAAATAAATTTTAGATACGACTGCTTATGGCTCAGAGTTGGGTAGATGAGGTGGGTTTCTCCTCTTAGAAAGTATACTGTATACATCCATTTGCTTCCTCCCAGTTCCCTGGCTTCATGAAATTTATGTTAAAGATTTGATGTATTCCCAAATTAATTTTTAAGTACCACGATCTTTGTTTACAGACACCCTTTTTCTCTAGGGTTTCCTAAAATGTAAAACTTGCATGTCTTGTAAGAAATGAAAAACACTAAAGTATAATTAAGTAGCAAAAACCCACAAAAGAGAACTCTTCATCTCTTGTATTTAGAAAAGATAAAATTCTCTTCTAAGCTAGGTCTGACAATGTTAGATTTTTCTGTGGTGTTCTTTCTGATGTTCCTAAAAGACAGGAAACCTAAATCACAATGACAGTATCTTTTGAACCTATTTTATTAACGCTAAGACATTGTTAATGAGAAACATAAGTGGGCAGGGGGTCTAGAACTGCTTTATTGTATTATTAAGTGGAACCATGGAATTAAATATTGGCCCACCACTGAGCCACTAAGGATAAGTTTTTAAAAATTAAATATAAAGATACTACATTCATGTAGTTGAAAAATAAAAAAGCATGAAAGAGCATCACATGTGATGTGAGTTGTGGCCCTTGAAGCTTCACACAATTTGTGTGAAACACACGTTACATACAATTTGTATAACTTGACTGTCTTGTAAATATCACCTTCCCACCTGGTTTCCTACCCATATCAGTTTCTTCTATATTAATAAGGAGATTCTTGAAACATAGAGGTGAGAAAGATGAAAATGAGAACAGGAAGAACGAGAATGGCAAGAAAAGACAGGGAAAAGATGAGTAGAAAGATGGATAGAAAAATGTCTTAGCGTGTTCTGGTTGCTATCACAAAATACCATGTACTGGGTGGCATCCAAACAACTAAAACTTATTTTTCACAGTTTTCGAGGGTGAAAATTTGAGATCAGGGTGTCTGTATCACCAGTTTCCATGTCTAGTGAGGGCCTCCTATGGTGTGGGGGAAGGGAAAACAGGCTTCACCAGCCTCTTTGAGAGAGACGCTAATCCCATTCCGGAAGGCTCTTCCCTGATGACTTAATCACCTCCTAAAGGCCCCATCTCCTAATACCATCACTTTGGGGGTTAAGTTTCAACATAAGAATTGGGGGAGGAGGGAAATACAAACATTCAGACCGTAGCAGGGGGGAAGACTGAGGTTTTATACAAAGGATCAGCAACATTCTCCCAGCCTTCTCTTGCAATTGTTTTTTGTTTGTTTGTATGTATATTTGTATATGAATAGAAGAGGAAGGAATGGGAAAAGGAAAAGAAAAAAAATTTTAATCTGGGAAAAAGTTGTTTTAGACCACTGGGCATTTTAAACCACATGTATGTATTACATAAATAAACTTCTTTGTATTGCTTTTTCTTCTCATACCACTTTTATCTTATCCAGGTATGTTTTATTATTTTGAGATTTAGGTTTAGAGAAAACAGTTCAGAGCCCACAGGAACAAACTATACATGGAAGAAAGGGAAGCAGGGATGCAGACCTCTGTCCCCCTCATACCAGAGACATACCAACTTTTCTCCAGCACAAATTGGCCTGTTGGATTCTAGAATTAAACTTTCTGCACTGACCTGCTCAGAATGCAAACAGATGAACTGATTTTGAACCCTGGTGGAGATGCTGCATCTAGGCATGGCACCATTTTTATTGACTGCAACTCTTCAGCAGGTGGCAGTGTTCCTCTCTATCCCAGTG
>PVKM010004354.1:0-33988 GCA_004027735.1 Carollia perspicillata
GCAAGAGAAAAGGAGAGAGTTACATGGGAGTTCCCATTTGACTATCAGCTGATATCTCAAAAGAAACCTTGCAGGCAAGAAGGGGTTGGAAAGAAGTATTCAAAGTCATAAAAGGCAAGGACCTACATCCAAGATTACTCTGCCCAGAAAGCTTTCATTTAGAATGGAAAGGCAGATAAAGTGCTTCCCAGATAAGGTAAAGTTAAAGGAGTTCATCATCACCAAGCCCTTATTATATGAAATGTTAAAGGCACTTATCTAAGAAAAAGAAGATAAAAAATATGAACAGTAAAATGACAAACTCACAAAACTATCAACAAATGAATCTAAAAAATAAAAACACACTAATCAAACAATTAGAACAGGAACAGAAACACAGAAATGGAAATGACATGGAGGGGTTACCAGTGGGAATGGTAAGTGGAGAGAATGGGGGAAAAGGTACAGGGAATAAGAAGCATAATTGGTAGTTACAAAATAGACAGGGGAAGGTTAAAAACAGAATAGAAAATGGAGAAGCCAAAGAACTTACATGTACAACTCATGGATATGAACTGAGTGGGGGAAATGCTGGAGGGAAGTGGGTACAGGGTGGAGGGGAATAAAGGGAAGAAAAAAATGGGACAACTGTAATAGCATAATAAATAAAATGTATTTAAAAAAGTTTTCACAAAGGTTAAGTAACTTTCCAAGACCACAAAATTTGTAACTAGCTAAGAATTCAAACCTAGTTCTTAACCATGAAGTTATTAATTATTAGGGGGAGACACTGTTTAGATAGTGGGAACAAAAGGGAAGAAAAAGATGGTCTCGTGTCTACATGACAGAATCAGTAGTGATAAGAAATATAAACCTGAGTGGAAGTGGGAAATGGAACAAAAAGAGAATAAATCTTTGGTTTTTGCATTTATGAAGGAACTATCCAAGACACTCTGAGCAAAAAGGAAAAGTGGGGACATTTAGATTACACTACATCAATTTCACATTAAAAGGAATTGACCACTGATGGTCAATAACAACTCTTAAAAGACAAGGTAACATTCTCAGTCCTTCCTTTTACTCCATTCTCATTTCTGGGAAAGTAAAATGAAACATGGAAGATAACAAAAACACTTTCCTTCTCTAAAAAATCAAGGCGATTTTTAATTTGTTAACTTTGGGTAGGTCCACGTTTCCTCGATTTGATGAAGTTTAGCAATGGGAAGTAGCTTTAACCAATCAGTATTTCCTTAAATTCCTACACCAGAGGCAACCTTTCAGGACCCAGCAGTGTGTTTTAGTCATGCCCTGTTCAATCCATTTGCAGAGAGATGCAGTCTGGCTGGTGATAGTGCCAAGTCAATGCTTTCTTCTTCTGGATATGCACCTGATTAAAGGCTGCAGGATCAAAGAGCAAATCACTTACAGCAAAGTGCTGTGGACCCAAGAGCTCATCTGTGAGTGGAATTACTTAAAATTATTTTAAAGGCTCATCACGAAGAGGGCACTCATTTTCAGAAATGAGTTTTCTTTTGATACAAGGAAAAATGTTGCCTATTTGCCTTATGTTTATAACAACATTCCAATTTAATCTTCAGTTTAAAAATTCTTTTAATTATTGCACAACAGTGTTTTGTTGATTGCACAACACCCACATTTCTGTTTGATACTAAAATCTAGACTCTACGTGTGTGTGCATGCTCAGCCATATGTGTGCTTGCACTTACATTCTTTCCTTTATGGTAATAATATACATTAAAGCTATGCTTTATCATTTTAATTCTGCTCTCAGGGGAATGCTGTAAGTGACTGAAAAAATGTCTGTTATAAAAACATTGTATTTTCACTAATTTCATTTGTACTTACCCAAATCTTTTTCTGGTAACAGGAGTGGAGCTGGAAAGAAGCATGGTGTCAGGCAGCTACCTGTTCCAAAAGTTTATTCTTTGGAATTCCAGGTCCCTATTCTCCACCATTTAAAGTCACTGACATGTATATATACATAGGTCTTCAAGTAAAAGCAAAGAATAGGTGTTGGAATTATTTCTTAGGGTGTTGATTAGTATCTCCTAAAGAAAGTCCTTTCAAATCTAAATTTCCTGTGTTGGCTATCATGACTATCACTGAAAAATTTGGAAGAACATATGCCAAAACACACAACCACATGTTTTTTTTCCAGTCAGACATAAGAATCCAGCATAATTATTCTTGAGTTAAAATCAAAAGCAAGTTTGTAAGACAACATCTATGTTCTTTTAAATGCCAGGACCTCCTCTAGTATTCAGTTGATAACAGTCATTGTATTTACTTCACTTTTACAGTGAAATTGAAAGTTGAAAGACAAAAAAAAGTCTTACCAAGTTAAATAATGTGGGAAAACACTGCATGCCACTTTATACCTTTATATGCCTTTGGCATTTCTTTTTTGAGAAAATGTATTGTTCCGATGTAGAATAACTTTAATTTTCCTTGTCTTACATTATTTTATAAAATTTAAGAGTGAACTTTTAAAAACAAATAAGCAAACAAACAAAACACAAAAGATGTCTGTCTGCTCCTAGAAGACAGAACCAAAAAAACATTGGGTAAATTTAAACACACACACACACACACACACACACACACACACACACACACTAGTTTTGCTTCTCTACAATTTAGTCATTATAGTAGAATAGAAATTCAAACACACAAAACCTCGAGTCTCCTGGTACATCTTGTGTTACCATCTCTCATTCCACTGGCATTCCTATGTTGGAGAAGAGTGTTCTTAGGATAATTTAGCTGAAAAAAAAAATAAAAAGAAAGCTACAGTTCTTACTTGCTGTCTATTCAAGTATCTAGAGATGCCAAAGGGAGTTTTTCCACTTTTTTCCCCAGATGTTCTAGAAGGAGCAATCTGTTTAGGTAAATATTTTTTAACTTGATAAATGCTATTTCACTTAAATGTTCATTCTGTTTTCTAAGAGAATGCAGCAGCTTGAGAATATTTTATATATATAAATACTTTTATAAACACACAAGCACACTTTTTTAGTCAACAGTTCTTCCCACAGCTCAAGCCCAATTAATGGACAAGAAAAGGTTGCCAGATGATCAAATGGTAAACCTGAAGAATAATGTGCAACTTACATTACAAGGTTGTCTTGAGACTCATTTGAAATCATGTAAATGATTACAGGGCAATGTTAAGTGAAAGTGGAAATATAAAACAAGAAGCAGTATTACTGATTGTTAGTGAAAACTCATTGGAGTCCTACAAGTTTTCAAAGAAGGCCCCAAGTTCCAAGGCTAGGTGGCCAAGGGAGCTACAGCTAGGCAATCAAGAATGTTCTCTAATCGTGTCATCTATTAAAACCTGAGACACGATGATCATGCGGATCTGGACCATTTCTGAATCAATGAGACCATGCATGTCTGCCCAGTACTTTCTAGGTCTGGTTATACTAACTCGCCAGAAGAAATTTAATTTTTTAAGTAAAAATAACAAAAGTTCCAATACTCATTTGTCATAGCGTCTTAAGTTTTGTCCCTATTGGTGTAGTGTTTATACTGACAGCAGCACATATGGCACCAATGTGCTGACCTTTGAATACACAAAGATAAAACTTCTGATCTGCCATTATGGGATTCGTGCTTTATGCTTTGTTTGTTTTGTTTTGAAAAGTTGTGATGAATTTAAGCTGATCTATGTGCACTCTTTTCTGGTCTCCCTAACATCCGATGGCATGCACTTAGGAAACAGCTGGCAAAGGTTCAAGGTGCAAGTCTGTGGCTTAGGAGTGGAAAACACTAACTGGTTTATTCACAGATGGACCAACAGCTGTGACCTGATTAGCCAACAGAACAAAGACAGCCAATCACGTGCTTCCTACCTACTCAGACCATTCATCTTTAAAATGAAAAGCTGCACATTCCCTGGTAGAAGTCTGAGGGAATCACAGTGATGTCCTCCCTGCTCGACTGCTGCTTCTAATCTTTCCCAAACATCACCCGAATGAATAAATGGGTAACGAAAGAGTGGATATCTCTAAATATCTACTACTATGCCTAGTGTTTGGGGGAGTACAAAGATGAACAAATAATGGTTACTGTGCTTAAAAGGCAATGTAGAAGGCCAGAAAAAAACGCCCACAAATAAATGCAACGCAACAGTATTTTACTCTCATAGGAAAGCTGCCACATTTCAAGTCCTGACTGTCTTTCTGTGATCCCATTTTCCCCCCATGCCATTCTGCACATAAGCCATGCCTCTGGCCCTCAAATAGCTGTTGTCTAGAACTGATCACATGGGATCTTAGATGTATACCTTTAAGCAGTCTTACATATACACACCTACATATATTTAGCTTATTTACCTGGAATTGTGCCTAAGTGCCCAAGCTGTCTGCCAGTTCAAAATGTCAACTTCTCTTCATAGCTCAATTGCCTTCGCAACACTTAAAAACAAAATCAATCAATCTGGCATTGTTCTTGCAATCTCATCAGACTAAATGGAAGTGAGCACAAGAGTCACAGTTTTAGAACCAAAATAGGAGATGGCCTTAGATTAATGTTATTTCTTACAGATTCTAACAGTCAAACAGTTTATTAAATCCACCAGATGAAAAATTAACAAAACCTAACAGTGTTTGTGCTACCTCTCCAGCAAGTTAACACTTTTCCAGAGGATGGCTTGATCTCTGAGAATTAAAAATGCAGGGGAGCAGATTATGCATGGAAAACACACAAAACAGTTTAACAGCAGGCTGTTTTCTAAGTCTAAATAATGACTTATTTCACCCTGTCTAGCTGATAGTTTGGCCCTGACCCTGATTACTTTTCTTTCTGATGGTCTTTACAGCTCAGCTGACCTAAACTGCTGAGGCAAGTCTGATTTAGGATTTCAACTGCTCCTGTGTTAACAGTGGCACTAGAACCAAAAGGGCTTACTTCCCAACCAACCTCTTCAAGATGCTTGAGGGTATTTGATTATACCAGTACCCTTCATCTCACCAGCTACATACACATTCACCAGCTGCAAACCCAATCAGTGGTCATAGGCGGGGATCAACAGTAGGCTGGCAAACAACAGAACTTCAGAATACTGTGAATTTGGAAGTCAATAATTTTGTATGCTGTCCAATTGTTTTCCTGACTGCTGGAAGTAAAAAGCAAAATATTTCAACTTAGTATATATATTTTCCCCTATTTTTACTTCCACCATTACCATGAGCCAAGACAAAGAGAAAGGTAAGTTTTAAAACTTTTCATAAACTAGAGTAACATGTTTTAAAGAAACCTTCAACTGACATTTACCATAAGAGTATCTTGCAACACTTCCTAAGTCTGTTTTTGCATACAATAGTACGTACTTACCATATTGTATTGTGTTTGTGTGCCTGAGTCAGACATCGACTGTGAACTCACGGAGAGAAAGGCTGTGGCGGTCTTTTGTGTCTAATTTCAGTTGCCAGGAACACAAAACAGTTAATACTGCCATTAGATTAGGAAATCACAGAATAAACTCCTAATTTTGTTCAAGATCACCTGATAACAGCAGAATGAAAATATGTGTTTGAACAAGTGCATTTACTTATCAGCTTTTCCCCCTTCGGGTCCACGTTTTTTCCATTATATCATTCTGAATGAGATTCACTCATTCAATAGTTTATCCAGGGTCTAATATGAGCCAGGCATTAGGGATTCAGTAATAAACAAGATACCTATCATTCATAAACAAAAGTGTAAGACAGGCATAACCAACTAATTGTAAAATTAATAATACAGTCACATATGGGGTAAATAATACAAATAAAACTGACACTGTAAAAGTGGAGTTTAGCCTAGTCTGGAGGTAAGTAAAAACTTTCCTTCAAAAGGGTATGTCAAGTTTGTCTTGCTATCTGAGTTGAGTTCTGGAGAATAAATACAAACTAAAATTACATGTACACATGGGAAGTAGGGTTGAAGGGAGAACAATTCTCAGGTATTGAAAACAGCACTGCAAACATCAAAGCACAGGATGGATTCTTGCTCTTTACGGCACCACTTTTCAAATGTGGATACCAATTAATAGGACATACCATTACACAGAGTAACAAAAATTAGAGATCACCACATATAGTGAGAATGGGTATTGTTTTAGTTTTGCAGTGTTGAGTCATGATGCAAGATTTCTCTCACCCTGTAGCAGTCAAAATAGTTTAAAGCCACTGCTTTAAAGGACCAAGAAGCTGCCGGGGCTTGAGGATGGCATAAAATGAGGCTGATGAAGCAAGCAGGTAACAGAAAATGAGAAGCATGTTTAGGACTTAATCTTTAGGCCAAGAATAATGAAGAGCCACTGAAAGATTTTAATCAGGGGAGAAAAATATTTAAAGTTGAAAAGATTAGTTTCTGTGATATGGGAAACAGATGAAAATAAGGGGTCAAGAATAGTTAAAAGAGTAATTCAGAAGATACTGTCCACCATAAGTGATGGAAGATGATATAGGCAAGAATTATGCAGAGCAGACATTCAAAACACAAACTATAAAGATGAAAGAATACAAGTGGGCACTGGAAGTATAGTAACAGCATAAGACACCACCAAAGATGAGAACAATCATTAAAATAAGAAATTCAATTGATATTTAACAGCAAATTAGACACTGATGAAGAGATCATTGATGAACTGGAAGACAGATTTGAAACAACTACCCCAAATCCAATGCAGTACAGATGCCAGATTAAAAAAAAAAGACGACGACGACAGGGAGGGAGGTTTCTCTAGAGCAGAAACTCAAAAATCTGGGAATCAGAAAGAATATCCAGAGATAATTTTCTAGGATTGATGTGAGACAAAAAGCCATTTTCACACTCTGAAGGTCCAGTGAATCCCAAGCAGTATAAATAAATCACTTATATACATCATAGTGAAACTGTAGAACACCGATAAAAAGGAAATCTTAAAAGCAACCTGAGGAAAAAGCCTAATTACAAAAGGAATGAACAAGAAAAATGTTATTGTACAAAATGTAAAAACTTTGAGGTTACAATAGAAAGTACAGAATATAGACAAAAATAACTCTGGGAAGATGATTGTAGTAAAAGCCTTCTTCATATTGTTGAGGGCAGAGACATTAATTTTAAGACTTTCAATTAAATCATGCATGCTGCAGGTCCTATGATGACATCGTTAATAGAATGAATGTTTAGATACTTTATTAGTAAGAGAGAAAAATGGAACCATAAAAAGAGGGGCAGAAGCCAAACTGGAAAGTAGAAATCTTGTAAGATGATAGTAGTAAAAATCAGATAGGTTAGTAATAACAATAAAAGGAAATGGATTTATCTCTTTAAAAGTGAACAGACAACATGACCATCAGACTGCTTCCCAAAACTCCTGATAAGCTGGAAACATTCTGTGTTCATAAACACTTCTATTAATTAGTTACGCTATAATCAGACAATGTTAACACTACAAAGCAGTGCAAAAGAATGAATGAGAGCAAAGACACCATGATAAATAAGTCAACATGAATGAATCGAAGTGCTGAGAAAAGCAAGACAGAGTATCAAGTATAATTTCAACTAAATACATATTAAAAAGATGTAAAACTAAACATTTTTGTTAGCAATAAATACATTTATAGGATAAAACCATAAATACAAGTAAAGGAATTAACACAAAAACCATGACAGTGGTTACTTCCAGCAGTAGAGGAAAATATGATTAGTGAGGGGCCCACAAACTCTTCAGAATTACTAGGACCGTTATATTTCTTAAGTTGGCTAGAAAGTTGAAGGTACTAGGTAAATGAGAATAGGCTTTATTTTTTCCAACTGAATATATATTGTTTAGTACATTTCCTATTTTAAAAACCATAAACACAAATGCTTGTGAATGCATAAACACTTAAAGATGTTCATCCAAGTTTTGTATATTCCAACATACAAAAAATGTTTTTGTTGGTGAGGCCACTAGCATCCAATTATACTGGCACACACAAAAATACCTTTTACTCCATTTGAAGATAATGGTGTCAAGTGACATAAATAGTTTTGTGGATCAAGATCCTTATTTACAACTTACTAAACATATATCCCTTAACCCACTGTAAATTTAGCCTGGAAGGATTCGTAAAACAGTAATGACACAAGGAGGGGCAGTGTAATATAACTGAAAAAACGCTTCCAATTCCTTGCTTCAACATTTACTAGATAAAACTTAAGTAACCATCTCATTGTCTTTGTCAGTAATATCTTTTTCCAGGTACTCAAATGTTTGATTCCTTAGGGTTGTTTAGAGATATCGATGTGAAAATGCCTAACACATAGAAAATGGTATTAGCTTGCAATCACTTTTCTCTTGGGTTTTTATAGTCCACTAAGGCACATTAAATAACTGTGTTGGACCTGCTGTTAACTGTTGGCTGTTAGAAATCTCTGCTATGAAAGTGGCTTGGTTGAGGTACAGTCTTAAGATAAAAAGTCAAGATTAATGATGAATCTAAAAACTTTTGCCCTTGGGTCACTCACTGGTAAAAAGGGAAATAGGTATTTTAACATCCATCTCATTTCTACATTGCCTGAGTAATATATGCAATTTTATACAGTTTTATGTAACTGACACTCTATTTCTTATAGAGCTATACTTCTGATCCATAGTAAGAAGGGTCTTAGTAGTTACTGATATGCTAATTTTTGGTTATTTCTCTATGAACCCTGACCATTTGTACTACAAATGATCCTCTAAACTGGGAGTTTTCACAACAGTGGTTACCGATGAATAAAAGATTACCATTTGGCTTATCCTGACCAGTAATCCTACCTCTCCCTCCAACACCTTTGGTCTCTAGTTTAGAATTCCACTGAAAATCAGGGGTCTGAAGCCACGGCACACAGGCCAAATCTGGCCCCTATTCTCTATATAAACTTAACTGTTGGGGATGGCCTGATCAGATGTCAAACTAAAGAACAATATACATGTTTTTTATCTTCATACCACACCTTGAAAACAGATTTCTGTTTTTGGACTGGCTTTTAGTTAAAAAACCAAAGAGGTAATCAAACCCTGATGTGTAAAGGAGTCCCAAATGGGGCTTTAATATACTTCTTAAACATCTTCAGTATGCAGTAAACTCTGTGGGTATATTTAAAATATTCAAGGAGGCATTTATAAAATTCAACGTAGACTATTTAGTCTCTGTAGTTGCCTAATGAATGACTAAGGAGCCATTCTAATAAATTACGAAACAGCAGCTTTATATGTGAGCCCCAAAATACCCTTCAATAGGAACAGGGTTAAGCATGTGGTACATCAGTATCATGGAGTACAACTTAGCAATACAAAGAAATGAACTCCTGATATGCCTGACAACTTGGATAGATCTCAAGGGCATTATGATGAGTAGAAAAAGTTAATTTCAAATGTGACATATAATTCCATTTCTATAACATTCTCGTAATGACAAAATTATAGAGATGAAGAACGTATTACAGGTTTCCACGGGTTAGAGTGTGTGGGGATAGTGAGGGGTACGTGTGGCTGCAAAGAGGTAGCATGAAGGAGGTCTTCATGATGATGACAGTTCGAGTCATACACACTGTACCAACGCCAATACCCTGGCTGATGGTGTACCACAGTAACATAAAAGTGAAAACAGTGGGGGAAAGTAGGTTTAGGCTATTTGAGCCCTCCTTGTACTGTTTTTGCAACTTCCTGTGAATCTATAATTATCCCAAAATAAAAAGTTAAGCCCTGGCCAGGGAGCTCAGTTGGTTAGAGCATTGTCCTGATATGCCAAAGTTGCAGGTTTGATCTCTGATCGGGGCATTACCGGAAGCAACCAATGAATACATAAATAAGTGGAACAACAAAATGATGTTTCTCTCTCTCCCCCTCTTCCTTTCTCCCTAAAAAACAGAAAAGAACAACAACAACAAAAAAACAGACATAAAGTTGTATACACAAGGAAGTCCACAAGATAATGAAACAGCCAATTTTATTCAAATTCTCCAAAATTTATACTCAATATGTTGTTTCCAAAATGTATGTCACCATTTATATAATGGTTTCATTATTTCATCTTTCCTTAATAGGTTTTTTTTTTGGTCTTTTCTTTACAGCTCATCAATAGAAGCCGGAGTCTTGAGTTGCCCAGTTAGGAGCCTAGAATATATAAAAAAACAGGATGAAAAAAAGTACTTTCTGAAAAAATGCAGAAAAAAGTGATTATTAACATTTCCTTTTAGCATTATTCCTGCCAAACCATTCTCTCTCAGATTTTAACAACTACTGAAATTACTAAATGTCAAATGTTCCATCTTGTTGAAATACACACATGCAAATAAATACCATCTGATATTTTTGATCAATTACAAAGTATAACAATGAAAATAACAGCAATATTATACCAAAAATCAATATGAATTCATCTAAAGCACACAAAAACCCATGACATAGGAGTTATTTTTCAGGCTTAGTTATTCTAGACTTGGTTGGAATTAGGCACTGACAATAATTTCCTAATTCATCCTTCTCTTTTAAAATTGAAGGATTATTCTAAGGACACAAACCTGTTGTAAACTTTAACCAAAAGAGGTCTTTGAATGCTCTGTAGCTGCTTCTAAAAAACTTTCTATCCTCTAGTTACACAAACACAATGGGTAAAAAACATTAAAAGTGGTATGGGATTCCAAAATTAAAAATCCATCCAAGTTATTTTAATATCTAATTATAGGATCTCTATCAAAAAGGGAAATACATTTTTGACATAGTTAAACATATCTGATAAAATTTTAAAATAGATACAATACAAATTAACATTCTACAGAAGTGTTCCTTTAAATTTAAAAGAATACAAATTTCAAGCACTTGAAAAAGGGCTGCTCATGGAGGTTATCATCTCATCTGCCAATGTCAAAATCTTGTGTTGAAAACCCTGAGGAAATGAGTTAATGAAGTCACACGGAAAGGAAGAGTAAAACGGAAAAAAAAAAAAACAGTTATAAAAAACTAGTAACACTTAATTTTTTTCAATTTCCTTAACTGCCGCATATATTGGATTGGCCAAAAAGTTCATTTGGTTTTTCTGTAAGATGGCTCTGGTAGCACTTAGTTGTTTTAACTTAATTCAAAACAACTTTGCTAGACTGTGTTGTGCCAGCAGTCATATCAGCATGCAAATAAAAAAAAAACTTATCAAAGTTGGTGGATACTTGTGTAGACATTTTAATATTGAACATGAAAGAAAAACACACGATGTTTTTGGCATATTACACCTTATTATCCCAAGAAAGGTAAAAATGCAACTGAAACGCAAAGAAAAAGATTTGTGCAGTGTATAAAGAAGGTGTTGCTGTGACTGATCGAGTGTATCAAAAATGGTTTACAAAGTTTGTGCTGGAGATTTCTCGCTGGACTATGCTACATGGTTGAGCAGAGCAACTGAAGTTAACAGCGATCAAACTGAGACATGAATTGAGAATGATGAACGTTTCACCAGCAGAGAGCTGACAAACCCAAAATATCCAACTCAATAAAGTTATTCATGAAAATTAAAAATGTGTCTGTTATGGAGGGGGTAAACATGGACTTTTTGGCCAACCCAATAATACATCTAATAAACTGAAATTCTTTTCAGTTTATTAATTTCTTAAACAAAATAATCATATCCTTAACAAACTGAAATACAAAATCAGATATAGCTGCTATTAGTATGTTCTCAAGTTAAATCCATGTAACAATTATGTCACATTATTGCTAAATCCCATACAGAATAGAAAATGTGGTTCTTACCTCTGACCTACTATTCTGATTAAGTTTCTTCTCAATATTCATGGCCAACATCTGGCTTCTAAATGAAAGGCTTTTGGTCTTTTCAATCACTTGCTGATAGGGTGAGACTGCATTGTTACCCATAACGACATGACCCTAAAATAAGACAGAGGAAAATTGACCCTGTAATGTTAATGACCAAGTTTCCCAGGCAATTTGTAAGCATGACATCACAACAATACATGACTATTGCATGTACTTTTATGCATTGTGGAGAGGTGACAAAATTCACCCAGTAACAAAAAAAAGGAGGTTGCTATTGCCTTCAAAGAACTATACATTAAAACAAAACAAAATTTTAATGGAATAAAGTGTCTTAATAAATATTAAGAAACAAGCATAAAATAACCAGCAACTGCAATCTAGTATGTAAGATAGTTAATATAAATACTTACTAATTTAGAATCAATTTTGGCATCCAGTCTTGCATTTCTAATCAAATTTACAATCCACCTTTCAGCTTCTTCTGGAGTCATATTCAGTTTATCTGCCAACATGCTAACGAAAAAGGTAAAAATGACATTAACTAAGCCTAAATTTGACCCACACTCTGCATACAGATTTTTAGGTGTTTATGGGTTACTTTCTCTTAAATATTATGACTCTTAATAAATGCATCGTTCATGTTTGTGCATGACATATCCCATTTCACCAAACAGACTGTAAGATTCTTGAAGGGAAGGCACCATCCTCTGCATCTTTGCTTCTAGTAATCCTTCTGGCTTCTAGAAAACTACCTTACACTTACCAGGAGCTCAACTAGTAATAATCTAAGGGAGAAAATGTTTTATAATGTATAATGACTATAGCAATTAAAACTACTACAAGGAGCATGACATACTGAAAAGCATAACTAACACTCAGGGTTGCTGTGTATGTTTGTGTTGTAAATTCTGAGAGCACTCTCCAGAAGCTGTGTACCTATGTTTGCACATACAGTATCTAAGCATGTAGTAGTATACATACATGTATAGTAAGTCAATCAGGTGATAGAAGAGTATGTTTGCACATACAGTATCTAAAAGCATGCAGCATACACACATGCACAGTAGGTCAGTCAGCTGATGGAAGAGAATCTACAACTGTATGCACAGTGTGTAGGAGCATAAAGTACACCCACATGCATATGTGGATGTTTAAACACAAACATTAACCGTCCCCCTTTCTCCTGTCTTTGAAGATACTGCATTTGGCAGGCCTTCTAATATTATCACTGGTTTGATCAAAATAGCTCAGTAACAAAATCATTCCCAATTAAAATATAAATATTCGAGATACTGGCAATCCTATGATTATGTAATTCTGAGCTCTGAACCCAAATGTTACTTACCTAGTTAATAAAAATACCTTTATGTGACTAATATAATCTGTATTATCTCTATTTTATAAGTTTATCAAGAAAGAATATAATTTCACTCAAAATGTCAAAATTAAGTTAGGTTATCAACAGAATCATTAGAAATTAAATTACAAACTAAATCTATGAAGGTACAAATCATTTAAAATTTAACCTTAAAATATGCTTGGAGTTAAAAACATCACGATGATGAGCCAACTCAACCACAAAACTCCCTGGATTTATGTGGCAAAATTTCATTGTTTTTATCACCAATATTTTTGTAAGTACACATTCTCAGTAAATATAAACAATCTATGACCACTACTTCAATTTCAAGGGCAGATTTCATTTTATTATCTTTATCACTGTTCTCTATTTAAACCTCATTTTATTCAAGCTATTAAAAATAGAGAATGTGTGTCACTTTACTTTAACAAACAGGCATTTTTCTGACTCCAAAAAATTCCTGCAGCTATTGTTTCCAGTGGCTTCCCAACAAACTCCTTGTGTTTCCTGTTGGTTCCTGACTTATTTTAGAGGTGTGTAAATTTCACCCTTCTGCATTGCTATAGAAAGCCCACATCTGATACTTTTACCTGAAGCTGCTACTCTAAAGGTAAAGAATAGATTTTCTGAAACATACTCATTATTTTACCACTTCCTATAGCAATTTATCTTTTGTATGCCCCCTGCATCCCCCAAAATACAACTTTTTAAAATGAGGCCAAGGCCATTTTATTCTGAAAAACACAAATAAAACGATTTGCACTAAATATTATTAAAACTCCAATTTTCAAGATCTCTATATAGTCTCCTTTTTAAAAGAAGAAACGGTCATTGGTCAGTGTCATTCACACACCAACAGGTTGCAGGTTAGATCACAGTTGGGGTGTGTACAGGAAGCAACCGACTGATGTTTCTCACCCTCGCCCCGCCCCCCGCATATCAGTCCATATATCCTCAGTTGAAGATTAAAAAAAATTCTTAAAAAAAGAAGAGGGACACCATTCCCAGTAAGCTATTAATTTTGGGTGGTTGCTATTATAAAGAATTTTTTAAAATTATAATATAAAATCAGTTTATGAAAGCTGTTTAAGTAATTAAAATTATATCAAAATATTCAGTCTTGAAGACCAGGTTACCAAATTCCTCTTTTTGCTGTGCATTTCCAATGGTAAAGTCCTATCAATTATCTCTTTAACAATGGTCTCTTATATAAATTCATTACCAAATCTACTTCCATCTTCAAAGACTTTCTTCTCCACCACCCATACTAAACCTCTTTATTCATTAAACATGTCATGTTTTTAAACACTTCAGGGCTCTTGAACATGATATGTCTTCTGTCTTCACCCAACTTTTTCTTCACTTAACTATTTTGTTACATGTGTCTCAGCTTGTAAGCCTTCCAAGACACCTCTCCCAACCATGACATACCAGTCTGATGCTTTCATAGCCCCTATTTTTATAGCATTCATAACATCTGTAGTTGTTCTGTTGAACATTTGCTTTCATGATAGATTGTTAATGTAACCCAAGAGCAATGCATAATGGCTTCCTTTTTCATTGCTATATATCCTGCAATTAGCACAATGGCCAGTACACAGGAGGCAATGGATACATATTTACCGTTTGGTTCCTACCCTAATCACTACCCTAGTTCAAGCTCCATTACTGTGAACTAGTTCGCCAACTCATCTACCTCTTAAGTATCTCCTTAATCCATTTCACATAGTTGTCAGTTCTAAAACTCAACAAACCAGTTTATCCCCAAATACCTTTCAAAACTTTAATAGAGCTCTCTACCGAAACAATACAACTCAAATTTCTAAGTTTCTCATTCATGGCTGTCTACAATTTAGCTATAATCTAACTTTCCAACCTCCCATTTTTTTCCCTTCATAAATACCATATGCTAGCCAAACCAAAACAATTCTCTTCCTCCTTTGTCATTTGTTCAACAAAATATGAACTATGTTAGATCTGGTGACAAAATACAGTCTGTTCCCCACCTGTTGGGAAGTAGGGAAACAATCACCCAATTCCTCAAATATATAAAAGATTTTAAGTGTAATGAAAAGTGTAAACCCTTTGCATGAACTGCGAAGGGTTTACCAGTTCTAGTCTTGGAGGTTTAGGGACAGCTTAACAAAATATCTAAGGTCAGATTTTAAGATAAAATAAAGAAAATTCTATTCTATATAACTCCACTTAGAATTTAGAATTCCCCATCCTTTCTACTTCTTTACATCCATGTTCTAAATCTCCTATTTCAACATAGCTGGGACCACTTGGCAACATGCATCAAGATCCATAAATTCCACTTCAGGATTTTAGTGTTTTGCATTGTTTGTAGATCCTTTACTTATTGAATCAAGTAAAAAAAAAACTTGAAATAAAGTCCTAGAAGTTATTAATGGAATACCAAGTTATCCAGGCTACCAATCACTGAGAGTGAATTAAAGAGTGGAAGTAGAGCAGTTTCTTTTAATAGAAAAATACAGTGAAAGAAATAGGAAAAAAACTCAATTTATCTTACATTCTATTGATTTTAGGCAAAAATAGTAAAGATTTCAAAATAAAATGTTATATCCTATTAAAGCTTAAAATACAAAAAGTTTCCTTATGCTATTCTATACCATGCTTATCTTGTGTTACTTAAAAATAATTGTTTATCAATAGCTAAGGCAACATGTGTCAAAATGCAGAACTTCTGAGAAAAATATTCAACTCAATCTAGATTTTAAACACAAAAATAATTTCCAAATTATTTAGATTATTCTAAAAGCCTCAACCTTCTCTATAAGCAGTATTAGTAGACATTTAAATATTCTGTGCAAATCTTATGCTCATCTTTTAGCTGACTCTCTACTCAAGTGACACAACGTGATAGTTAATATATTAAATAAGAAATAGACAGAAACCACAAAAGACCTCAAACCATCAAAACGATCTTGAGAAAGATAAACAAAACTGAAGGCATCACACTTCCTGGTTTCAAATTCTATAACAAAGCTATAGTAATCAAAACAGTATGGTCTTGCATTAATTAAATAGGCATAATGGAACAGAATAGAGAGCTTCTTCAGAGCAAAGGAAACTATCTACAAAATAAAAAGAACCTACCAAATGGGAGAAAATATTGCAAGCAGGTTAATATATACAAGGAACTCATACAACTCAATAACAAAAACTCAAATACTTTGATTTAAAAAACGGGTACACGATTGGGAATAGGCATTTTTCCAAAGAAGATACACAGAAAGCCGAAAGATCTGTGAAAAAGTGCTCAACATCAATAATCATCAGGGAAACGCAAATCAAACTAAGAGATATCTTATGCAAAATGGCTATTATCTTGTCTTTTTAGACAAGAAATAACAAGTGGTAAGAATTTGAACAAAAGGGAATCCCTGTACACTGTTGGTGGAAAAGTAAATTGGTGCAGCCACTATGGAGGTTCCTTAAATAACTAAAAAACGAACTACCATATGACCCAGCAATTCTGCTTATGGATATTTATCTGAAGGGAGCAAAAACACTAACATAAACGATAAATGCATACCCAGGATCATTGCAGCATTATTTACAATAACCAAGATATGGTAGCACACTAAGTGCCCACAGATAGATGAATAGATAAGGAAAATATGAGACACACACACCCACACATGAATATTATTCGGCCATTAAACAGAGTAAAATCTTTCCATTTGCAACATGTATGGATCTTTTTTTTCTATTTTATTTATTTATCTTTAGAGGGGAAGGGAAGGAGAGCGAGAGAAGTATCAATGTATGGTTGCCTCTTGTGCATCCCCTGCTGGGAACTGGCCTGCAACCCAAGCATTTGCCCTGACTGGGAATCGAACTGCCATCCTTTGGTTCACAGGCCCGTGCTCAATCCACTGAGCTACACCAGCCAGGGCTATGTATGGATCTGGAGCATTGTGCTATGTGCAATAAGTCAAACAGAAAAAAACAAATGCCTTATGATCTCACTTATGTGTGGAATCTAACAAAAACAAAAACACACACAACGCCCCCCCCGCCAAAAAAAAAAACAAAAACAAACAAACAAAAAAAACCTAGGCTCCAAGATACAGAGAACAGATGGTGGTTGCCAGAGATGGGAATTGAGGGTTGGGAAAAATGGGTAAAAAGGTACAAACTTCCAGTTACAAAATAAGTAAGTAAGGGGATGTAATGTACAGCATGATGATTATGGTTAATAATCTTTATTATATGTTTGAAAGTTGCCAGAAAGACCTTAAAAACTCTCATTAGAACAAAAAATTCTAACTGTGTGTGATTAACTCCTTAGTGTAAACAAATGTCAACTACTTATTGTGATCATTTCAAAATATAAATAAATAGAATCATGTTGTAAACCTGAAACAAATATAATGTTATATGTCAATTTATAATTCACTAAAAACAAAAAATACTATTAATAGCCTTGTAAAAACTTAAGTTATTATATTACATCCATAAAATAAAAACAGAGTTGGAAGATACTGAGAAAATCTCAGTATACAGCACAAAAACAGAAATGAAAAACAGGAGGAAAAAAGAAAAGGCCAGTCCAGGAAGTCCATACCAACCAACAGGAGTTCCAGAAAAAATAGTCATTGAATACGCACACAAAATATCATTAAAGCAACAATTCAAAAAAAATTTCCCAGAACTAGAGAGCCAAGTTTTCATATTAAAAGGGTCTAGTATGAAGAATTAAACTGCACCTATATATACTAAGGTTTATCACTATGAAACAAAGAAAGAAAGCCTCCAGATTTCTAGAGAGGAAAACAAAAGCACATAAAAGATCAGGAATAAAAATGGTTTCTGACTTCTATAATGAGATGAAAAGGTTGAAAATCATGCATAAACATCTCCAAAATTCTGGAATAAAGTAGTCTTTAACCTAGAATACACTGGTTTGTAATACTTTATGTGAAATATGAGAACAAAATAGACATTTTTAGATGTAAAAAGATTCATCTCCAAAGTACCCTTTCCTTATAAAGTTATTAAAGGCTATCTTTTACCAAAATATAATAGTAAACCAAGAAAGAGAAGACATTATAACATTCTGGAAACTGGAGCTAACAGGAGACAAGGCGAATGGAATCCTCGGGGCAAATATTGGCTTGGCCAAAATGTTCGTTCATTTTTTCCCCATAAGATGGCTCCAGCAGTGCTTAGTTGCCTTTAACTTCATTTAAAATGATTTTGTTAGATTGCATTGTGACAGCTGTCATATTAGTGTGCATTTAAAAAAATACTTATCAAAACTGGTGAATTTCTATATAGCCATTTTAATACTGAAAATGGAAGAAAAGTAACATTTTCGGTATATTATGCTTTATTATTTCATAAAAGGTAAAAATGCAATTGAAACATTAAAAAAAAGTTTTGTGCAGTGTATGGAGAAGGTGCTATGACTGATCGAAAGTGTCAAAAGTACTATAACACTGACTGTTCTCAATTAATGCTTTGATTTGACCACTATCAATCTCCAGCATGAAACTTCACAAACCACTTTTGACATGTTTTACCAGTCACAGTGCCTTCTTCATATACTGCATAGTCTTTTTTTTGTGTTTCACATGCATTTTTACCTTCCTTGAAATAATAAAGCATAATATGCCAAAAAATGTTGCATATTTTCTTCCATCTGCAATATTAAAATGGCTGCCTAAAAACTTTGATTTTTTTAACAAAAAGCATATGCTCATATGACAGCAGTCACAATACAATCTAACAAAATCGTGTCAAATAAAGGTAAAGACAACTGAGCACTACTAGAACCATTGTACGGAAAAACCGAATGAACTTTTTGGCCAACCCAATAGCTTATCCAAAGTACTGTAGTCTTTAATAAGGTATGCTATGACACCTAATTAAAAAATAAGTGTTAAGTGTAAACTGTGTTTAACTGTAAGATCGGGAAAAAGAAATGAGTAAATTGAGAAATGATTAATGCTGAGTGAAAAGTTATAATTTTCACTGAATTCTTTAGTATCTCATTAGTCAAAAAGATTATTATTTTTCCGTTAAAGCAATGCAATAATGGCTTTTGAAAAGCTATTATCTGAATGTGTGCCTTTCTATTCCTCTCTAATATTAGGAAGTATTAACTATGAATATAAATTGCTATGTGGTAACAAGAACTTTAAGAAACATATTAAGGTAAAAAAATGTTAAAATAAGCAAAGTAGAATGACTCATAACTTAAAGAAATACAAGAGCAGTTGGCAAATTATTTTGTGAAAAGCCAAAACTAACCCCCTACTAGGAAATTATATTAATGTATGCTCCAACATGTTTATCATAGACATTCAAAATATTACTTCCATACTTTGTTTTTATCTAAAATTGAAAACGGATCCAAGAATTATTCGAGAACAGCTTTTAAATTTCAGATACACACCCTATCTGATAAACTACTCAGCTATACTAAATTGAATCCCACCATCACAATCTTTTTTGACAGATGTTGCATATTCTATGGTAAACAGATTTGTAACTCATCCTACAAATCTATACAGTTGTATATAAACCAATAAAAACATTCTTGATATGCATTTTAATAAAGATATGACTATCACATGTGCCTACAGCCATTTAGTCAAGAAACCTATCAACACAGAAATGTTCCAAATCATAAATGGAGAGAGTCATTTAACAAACAGTCATGAGTTTTACAACACTATTCTGTTTAACATTTGAAATCTGTCCACTGGAGTGAGGGTTGGGGGATGGGGTGGTAGGAAGAGGCCAGAGACAAAACCTTCCCCTTCCACACTAAAAAAAAACAAAAACAAAAAAATGAGTATCAAATAAGTTTAAATTAGAAACAGAGAGAGGCCAGAATAAACTAGTTAATACAGTAATTTGTCATAATTACATAGTATACACTGGAAAGAAGTCAGTCTACTCTGGGACTTAAAGATAATCCATTTATCAGAGTTATCAGGGTTCAATGAACCTTCATTCCAAATTACCTGTCTTGTTTTCCAATATACAAACTACGTCCTAATTACTCTGTATTTTTCTTTAAAACACTTATCATGGTTTATAATTTTATCTTTATTAGTATCTGTTTCTTCCTCTGGACTGTAAGCTCTGATGGTGCTCCTACTACCCTATCTACCTAATGCCTGGCCAGAAGAGTTGTCAATCACATTTGTGATATTCTTGTGATATTCTTCTTGAACTGTACTAGTTATACTGTTAATTGTACCGTAATTATCATACATAGTGTATTTACCCTCCTTATCAAGTTGAACACTACCTTTGAAAAAAGATTTTGTACATTCTTGAAAACACAAAGTAATAGGAATGGAGAAGAGATGAGTGGTTGCCAGGGGTTAAGGAGATGTAGCAGTGGTGGGAATGGGTATAGTCTGTAACAGAAACTTACCCTTCAGTTGCTGTGATGACAAAAATGTTCTGTGTATCTGAATGTATCAATGATATCAATATGCTGGTTGTGATACTGGTTTGCAAGATGTTATTACTTTACGGTTACCACTATAAAGAACACAGGACAATGTCTATTTCTCAGAACTGCTTGTGAATCTGTAATCATCTCAAAATAAATTGTATCAAAATTATGTAGGAGTTTTAAAAAATACAGATGCCGAAATCATCCATCCCCCAGAGAATGTTTTACCTTTTAGGGTTTGGGTTCAGTCATCTGTTATTTTTTCTCATTTATTTTTAAAATTTCCTACTTGATCTAATGTACAGTTAAGACTACAAATCACTAATTTAAAGCAATGATTTACCCAGGCTGACTGCAAAGGATTCAGTCACCTGGGAAGCTTTAAACCCAAATTCTCAAGCCCTGATCACAGAGATTCTGAACAGAAAGTCTAGGTGAAGCCAGAAAAATCTGTTAAGTTTGGTTGCTAAGTTCTTCAGATGATTTTGATGTAGAGCTAGGGTTTAAAACCTCTAAATTAGATAACAAGGATTTTTTAATGTATTATTTAAAGGTAAAACATAAACTCAATTGATCACTATCTTGTTGTTTGATGTTTGTCCTATTTATAAAACCCCAATTTAAATGCTTATTAACATTATTTTCAGTCATATTCCTAACCCATTAAAAACATGAAGAGGCCTACCCCCAGGACTGAGTCCTACCAAATGAATACTCTTGACACTTACAACCTGCGATTTCATTGTTGCTATAAGAGTATTTCTTTTTTTCACGTGAAGCTACTTTCTGCTCTGCTCCTAGCTTCCTAACTTATTAATACTAAAGATATTAAACCACTGATTTTTCACTCCATTACTCTAGCACAGCCACTTTCAACCTTTTTCATTTCATAGAACACATAAACTAATTACTAAAATTCTGCAGCACACCAAATGTACATACATATATTTTTGCACCAATCTGACAAAAAATAGGTATAATTTTGATTCAGTCACACTGGATAGCTATTGTTGTGTTGGCTCTTGTCTTTTTTTTAAATTGTCAATCTAAGAGAAAACAGGTCAGTGCCCTGACTAAATAGTCAGTATAGCACATTTTAAAATTTACTGTGGCACACCTGTAGGGGCCCAGCGGCCATAAGGGGTTAAGGAGAGGGTCTCTCACCTCGGGAGTGGTGATAGAAACCTGGTTTCTGGCCTCAAGACCGTTCTGAGTCCTGACTGCCTCCCTACTGCTAGCTATCTGATTGTTCCCGTGCGCAAGACGGAACATAGTCTGGGCATATGCGTCATGTACCAGTGCACAAGAAGGAACATAGTCTGGGCATATGCGTCATGTACCAAAGATGTAACTCTTAAGGTCACTCATTGTTCTTTGTTTGTGGCTTGCATAAAAAGACTCCAGCCATTGCAATAAACTCGTCTTTTACCACCAGAGTAATCGACCCTCTCCATTATTATTATCATTATTATTCAATCCCCCGCCCTGACTCACGACCCCCCTGCTGCAGCGGGCTGCGGCAACACCGGTTAAAAATTCGTTCCTTTAGCAGGTTGGAATTACATGCTTAAAACATTGTAACCTGAGACAGTGGTTTTCAATCCTGGATGCGTTTGCAATAACCACTCTTAAGCTACAACACAGTAGCCCCATTAAATATCATAGCATAGCATACTTAGAAAATCTGACTCAGAAAGTTTGGGTACCTTCACAGACTCTCTAAAATAAAATTCAACAGAGATTCTGAGACACCGAGTTAAACAAATGACTTATGGTTTCCATTTTTATCCTCTGGCTCAACTGATACACTAATGAGAAATTCAACTAAATCTATTATTTCTAAAAATATCGATTGCTCACGTTGAAAAATAAGATTTCATAGTGAGGTGTAATGAATGTCAGAGAACTAGGCCCAAGGCTCTGTCGTTAAAGAAGATTTAACCAGCTTATCACCTGGGCCTTAAGTTTCCCAGCTACAGTCAAGGAGGAATCAGTGTTTTGCAAAACTATGTTTTCAGAACTGTTTCCAGGGTTCTAGAGGTGCCTTAGCAGCCAGATGGAAGTTGCATAAAGGCACAGGCTAAACAGGGTAAAGGAGCTCTCATCTGATCTGCTTACCCATGCACAGCTGACCCTTAACAATGTGTGGGGAGGTGAGGGAGGGGAGAAGGCAGGTTAGGGGCCCCAAACCTCTGCACAAAAATCTGCGTATAACCTTTGACTCCCCAGAAATGAGCTGACCAAACCCTTATCAATAACATAAACAACTAATTAACACATGTTCTGTATATGTATTATATACTGTGCTCTTTCAATAAAGTAAACTAGAAAAAATGTCATTAAGAAAATCATAACAAAAATACCTTCATCGTAGTATATTGAAAGAAACCCTACATATAAGTGGACCCATGCAGTTCAAACTTGTGTTGTTCAAGGGTTAACTGTATATAAATATACATATTCATATAATATTGCATTTGAAAATAAGACACACACACACACAATTTAAAAACCATAGTTGTAGGAATTGAAACCTGAGCCACATTTGAAGTGGTCAAAGGCCACATGTAGCTATTGGCTACGATACTGAACAATGAAAAAAATAAAACATTCCCAATCAGAGTTCTACTGAAAAGCATATTGTTCATGATTCAATGATAGGTGTTGCTGGACTAGAAGCTCCCTATGATTTTTCCCAGCTCTAAAAGTCTTCCCTAATATATAAAGAAAATGCATTAATCTATGTATACAAAATCATTTAAGTTAGTAAAACATTCTACAGGTAGCCAAAAATGTTTAAACAAACTAAGGAAATACTATCACTAAAAGAGAAAAAATTTCTGACTTTAGAAAAGACAACCTACAAAATGAGAGAAGGTATATGCCAATGATACAGCCCATGAAGGGTTAATATCCAAAATATATAACTCATAAAACCAAAACAAACATACAATCCAGTCAAAAAATAGGCACAGGATCAGAACAGACATTTCTCCAAAGAGGACATAATAAATGTCCAACAGACATAGAAAAGGACACTCAATACCACTAATGATTAGGGAAGTAAAAATTAAAACCACAGCCCTAGCTGGTGTAGTTCAGTGGATTGAGCGTGGGCCTGTGAACCAAAGGATGGCAGTTCAGTTCCCAGTCAGGGCACATGCCTGGGTTGCAGGCCAGTTCCCAGCAGGGGACGCACAAGAGGCAACCATACATTGATATTTCTCTCCCTCTCCCCTTCCCTTCCCCTCTAAAGATAAATAAATAAATAATAATAAAATATTAAAACCACAATCAGACATCACCTAACACATGTCACAATGGCTATCACCAATATATCAACAAGTGCTGGCTAGATGTGGAGAAAAGGAAAACCTTGCACATTGTTGGTAGCATTGCAAATTGGAGCAGCCACTATGGAAAACAGTATGGCAGTTCCTCAAAAAATTAAAAATAGTACTACCACATGACCCAGCGACCTCACTTCTGGGTATTTATCTGAAAATACCCAAAACACAAAATTCAAAAAGATATATGCACCTCTCTGTTCACTGCAGTATTATTTAAAATAGCTAACATAGAGAAACAACTCAAGTGCCCATGAACAGTTAAAAGGATAGAAATGTGGTATATATGTAAACAAAGGAATACTGCTCAGCCACAAAAAAGAATGAAGCCTTACCATTTGCAACAACATAGATGGACCTATTATGCTAAGTGAAATAAAAGAGATAAACACAAATACCATATTTCACTTATACGTGCAATCTAAAAAACAAAATAAACTAAAAAGTAACAAACTCATGGATATAAAGAATAGGTGGTCACCAGATGGGAGAGGGGTTGGGGGAATAAGTGAAAAAGGTGAAGGAATTAAGAAGCACAACTTGGTAGTTATAAAGGAATGTAAAGCACAGCATAGGGAATATAGCCAATAATATTGTAATAACTACGGTATGATGTCAAGTGGGTACTAGATTTGTCAAAGTGGTCAACTCATAGGGTACATAAATGTCTAATCATAATACTATGTTGTACACCTGAATCTAATATAATTCTTATATGCCAACTATAATTAAAAAATAAAATTTTTAAAAAGAAAAAATAAAACTACACTGATGTAAGTTTAAAAAATTCATAGGTAATGATAATGCCACCTAAAAGTTCATAGAAGCTGTCTCACTATATTGCCTTATTTGAGCTGCATATCCTTCATGAGTAGATAGTACAGATGCATTATTTATTTTACTGATAAAGATAGTATATTGAATCCCAGAGTAAACAAAAGAATGAATACAGGTCCCAGAGTTAATAAAAGGAACCTTGAAACAAATCTTCTTACTCATGGTACCCTCAGAAGCATACACCAAGTGATAGAGCATTATCACAAACAAAAACGTAAACTCACTAATACAAAGAAATGTAGTCATTCAATAAAGATTTATGAGCATCTATACTGTACAAAGTAGACTAGGTACTAAACATATAAAAAGGAAAATCTGCAAACCCCGCCCCCCCAAAACAGAACACAACAAAACCCCAAAATAAAAACACTCCAAGTGACCAAATTCTAATGAAACATGGGGGAAAATTCAACAATAGAAACCAAAATATTAGCATCCCTTTCAAAAGCCCGATTATAAATCTTAAGAGAAGAAAGAAAAAAAAAGAAAGCCTGACAATGCTAGCATTCAGGTAGCTATTTATTGTCCACCCGAGTCCCACACACAGGTATGATACACCTATCTAGTATTTCACAATTTGCATGCACTCTTTGAGAGAAACAGCTTTTTAAAATTATATGACTGCTAGCTAATAGTAAAGTAAAAAAACTGAAGCCAAGGCTTCAATCCCCACAGGAAAAGTCCCACAATCACACTATACTTCTAGCTCTGAATAACCACTTCAGTTACAACTCAATAAAATTAAGCAAACAAGTATGGATGCCTTAGTAAAAACAAATGTCGCTGAAGAAAAACTTTGGTCTACACACAATTCCTAAGAGGCAAACATTAACGTAGTAAGTTTTTAAATATTTATGGAGTATTTACTGTTTGACTTCATCTGTGGCCAAACTGCACTAGTTATTTTTCAATTCTAATATATAAAGTTAGTTTCTAATGGGTTATGTAAGTTTCATATTTTTTCCCAATACTTTTCTCACACAAAAGAGAACATTTCAACTAAAATTCACCATAATTTTTCCATGTTTCAACATTTTAAGATGTCACTAGAGTTTACTATATAAGAATTAAAATATATAATCAAATAAAACAAAATTCAATTAACTGAAATGACTACCAAATGTAGTCTTTTCAACAATATTTCAGATTTACTAAGGGCTAAACCCTGATTTGAATTCCTGTTGAAAACCATTCTAAAACTGGATACTTCTCTTTTATAACAGTATAATAGTACTCTTAAAAAGTAACTGAGAATCATAACATTGCCTTGAAGTTATCATTTTCAAAAATCATGCTGTGCCACTCACAGAAGCCAAAGAAGACATTTTTTGAGTCTGTAGCAACCCATAATTCAAACAACAGTTAGAATTTTTAATAAAGCTCAATCAAACTGTTTCCTTTTTCTTTTAAAGCAAAGGAAAATAAGATAAAATCCAATTAACTGAATCCTATAAAGTGTAACTTCACAATACATGGAAATCTCCAAGATTTTAAAATTAGAAAACACAAGTCACATCAGGATGTTCTTACTTAATGCTGATACACTGGTGGATGCGACAGAAAGTCTCAAATATGAAGAGACGAGCATTTTCAATAAAATCCTCAAGACAAGCCACCAAGAAGAAGTCATTCACAAGCACCTATGTTTATGAAATATAAAAGAAAAAAAAAAAACAAATCAATGGCCCTGACAAGCAATTTTAACTCGACTCAAAAACTTTGTGTGCCTTACTCATTTCTCTATTCACTAGAACTCTCTCAACTAGTATCACGAGTTCTACATCACAGCACTTTCTAGCACACTATGTTGAAACCTCTAATAAGTAAACAAATGCTACGAAAAAGAGGTAGAACTGCGATGTTTCCTTGTTCCACTGATGACAGCGAGTAATCTTGTGACAAGGTAGCTTTGTCCTGTCCGTTATCCTACATAAATGCTCTGTAGATAGCGTATCTTTTCCAGCCACTTCAAATAGTTACAAATGCAGTAAAGATATTCATGTTTCTATGACAGCAAGTAGATCTGAAAATCTATAAAGGAAAAAATTCAAGGGGTGACTCCTATTTCACAGATGATATCGTAATTAAAAGAGAACATTGTAACTTCAAGAATAGCAACCAAGTGCCCTTCTGCCTTAGGAAGGCCTACATACTTAGAATAACAGATATACACAAATATTTAATAATGTTCATGACATGTTAATAATACTGATGACCATATGAACACACAGTCCACTGGATTATAACTTAAATTTTGTCCAGTGTTTGATAATCGCCTCAGAGGTATATTTACACAATCAATTTCTTTTTCTTAGAAAAGTATCTTAGTCCTTCAACAAACTTTGCCCATTTCTGTGCTAAAATGTGTGTTCAAAAATGAAACTGACTAGTAATTTGTGAATTTAGTAAATGCATGTAACAAGTAAATTCCTAGTTTGTTAAAACTTAAAAACTATCTTGTGCCCTGACTGGGAATCAAACCAGCCCTTTGGTTTGCAGGCTGGCACTCAGTCCACTGAGCCACACCAGCCAGGGCAAAAAAATAAAAAAAACTAAAAAAGGCCTACTTTTAAAACAAATTGAGAATCAAGCTGTGTTATGCAATTCCAAGCAACCTTCCCCATAAGATATGAAATATTTCACATATTTACACATTCAGGATAAGACACAGAATTATGGGTGTATGTGTAAATTTATAATATAACCAATATTTAACTGTCAAAACTAAAGGGATACACACACGGCAGCATTAAAAATGTCTTCACTTGAGTACATTTCTAAAAAATATGCCACTTTACAATTAATATACTTTTCTGATATAATTAATAAAACACTGCAAGGTTAACTCTTATAATATACAAAAATTTAAAAATGTTATTAATTTATAAGTAAAAATTCATACTTACAGATTCACATTCCCTCAGCTTTTTCTGAGCTCCATCAAAGTCAAAGTTAACATATAAACATTCAACAAACTCTGTAATTGGGTCTTTATATGTGTAAGACTCCTGTAAAATAAAGTCAAAGGTAAAATGGATATAATTCAACATTGTTTAGTAGACTGCCCCTCAATTATCCCAATCTTCCTATTTTCTCCTCCCTTACCGTTAATTTCTAGCAAATTTCCTCACACTTATCTTCTTAAAGCAATTGCTCATATCCTGATTCCAGGCCATACTTTCAGCTCTTAATGCCTTCCAGACCAAGCCCTCTAATTCTTATGCTAGAACCACTCTGAAAGCTTCCAAATTCCTCTACTGCCAAAGAGGGTCCCTTAATAAAGGATGAAACCCAAGTGAATGAAATTATACCCTACTGAATGAAATTATCTTTTTGAACTTATTCTTCTATCAAATAAATATTTAGGTTCTCTTCTAACCCAGTTATTGCTGAGAAACTCACTGAATGAACCCATAAGGCTGCAGCTTTTGCACAACTTGGAAACTACTGCTATTGTATTCTATGTAAAGGTCACTACTCTAAAATTATGTAGGTATAGTTACCTCCCAACAAAGGGTTCTAGGCTCCAGATCTCCTTCACTCTTTGCAATAAGAGCAACACTAATATACAATGTATATTAGGTATCCACCTAGCAGAGAGCAGTGTTCATACCACATATAGCGTAAGGGTATCTTGAACTTAAAGACAGTAAATGTTCATTTAGGGCTCTTTTCTCTTCATGTATACCTTCCTCCTATTTTTAAAACATGTTTACCTTAAGAAGTAAGAGTAGTACTTGAGAAAAAAAAGGTTAAACCTAAAGTTTGGTATGTTTTAAAAAAATCAATGAAGACTTTACTTTTTTACCTGTTGAATAACTTTAACTAGATCTTTTAGCACCTGCCGGCGTTTTCGTACATCTTTGTTTGTTATGACTGCTGTAGTCAAATAGCGAAGAATATGTGGACACATTGTCTGAATTGCATTAAGATACCTATGGTAAAAAATAAAGCCCATTTAACATTAATAACTTACCCAGTTTTTCTAGACCTACAATCACCTGTGATTTAACAAAAACACACCAAGAGCCCATAAGAATGCATTAAGTAACCTAAGATTGCAAACACTTAAGAATGAGTACTATAACGGCCATCTCCTGCAAGGAACTACAGACACAGAAATCTAAATGATGACAATGCCAGCTGATATTCCCCATTTGGAGTAACACTCACTGGAAAGGTAAATAATAATTGTTGAGTAAAAGGACTTTTGGAAGATCCTTACACATGCCATCAGTTTATTCCAAAGATGGTAAGCTGTAACTTTCAGTCATTCACCTATTAAAACGAATGTGTGAAAAACTTCTATGTACAAATTACTCATCATAATCAGAAAATTGGACACTTACACAAATTCAAGTATTGAGGAAATAAAAAACTGGAAATTACAGAGACACACTATTACAGTTTTGTAGGGCTTTGGTTACATTGGAAATGCTGAGAATTAGAAAGAAGGACTACATGTTAGAGAACTAGGCCTTGGCTAATGTTTAGCAAATCCTGCTATTCTGATGATCTGCAGCTGGCCACCCTCTGTCATATGGTATTTATCCAGTATTTCTCTGCTCAAGTTTCCTTAAATAGCTCCCCAATTTACATCCAATAAGTACCTCAGAGTGTCCAGCACTATGACAAGCTTGGAAATATTTGTCAGTAAAGCCTATTTTTCTTAGCTGAATAACCAAGCCCAACATACCCATCCAGCACCATCTCCCACCATTCCATCGACTACTTCCTGCTTTCCTCTCACTCCACATGGACTGCTCTCCCAAATATAAAAAACTCTGAAACCTCAATTCTAGCCACTCTTCAAGGTCAAGCTCAGATAAGCTCAGATAACTTAACTCCCAAGTTACCTCAGACTATGATTCACAAATCTTTATATAATTGTAGATACCTCATAAAAAGATGTTTGAACTCTTTAGAGGACCCTAGAATCTGACAGTAACTAAACACATATTTAGTCTCACTTAGAACCCCCTAAATCCTCCCTAAACAAGACAAGGTATAAAAAGAATCAACACTCAAGAATAAAACAATTTCTAGAGAAAGATAACTAACCAAATCAGCTAAAAGTTTTATTACCTGAAAAATTAAGCCTGAGATTCAGGCAAAAAAATTTAAACTACACTCTTGGTTCAGAACAATTGTTTGTCTCTACACTGTTACCAGAGATCTCACATACAAGTTCAAAAAAGTATGACCTTTTTTTTAAATACCAAGTTTGAAGGAGGTATCATTTCTGGAACCTAGCATAAATTTTCTCATATATGATAAAAAACTGTTATTGCCTATGATATTAAACCTTTATTTTTACTTAATCAACTTTATATCATTGCACCACATAGATCTTCATTGTTTTTCTAGAAGACGGCTCACATGGGAAACCAACTTTCTCCTTCTGCGAACATATGGCAGATGTTAACAAAATGTATGCGAAGGGCCAGATAATGAAGACTTAGGGTTTGCAGGCCAACCAGCAAAACTGAAACTATTATGGAGGTACTTATATAATAAGAAAATAAATTTTCAAAATATTTTATTGATAAAAGTAAAAAGTGTAATAGTTTAGTTACAAAATTTTAAATACAGGTCTACTAATGAGAAGAATTAAATTTTTTTATTGGGGATACTCTTATTTAATTGGGTTCAAAAGTCAGAGACTGCTATCTTTAAAAATTACTGCAAATGTTTATGTGTTAATGCTGATCTGTAATGAGATCTTACATATTTAATCTTTAAAAATGTTTTTTGTGCACATCGGTACCAGCAAATACTGACTAATTGACAAGCATATGATTTTAATTTAGCCTATTTGTCACTTGGCAAGAATTTATACAGTTCTGCTAAATTCTTTTTTTGATATTGCCTTTTAACATATTATACTGCAGATGAATCACTTCCAATTCAATTGCACAGTTAAATGAATTTTGAAATACGGAAATTTCTTTTGTGAAAACTTTCTGGAACTGTATTTTGAGCTTGAAAAATATATCTACTGCAAATCTGGGAATGAAGGTCCCATTTTCTTTTAACTTTTCAAAGAACAAAAAAATGCATAAAGCAGCTGGAAATTACTTATAATTCATACTATGTTAGTCATCAAATGATTACTGCCATGTAAGTTTTGCATATATGTGCTATTTTGCTTTGTAACTTTAGGTTGAATGAATAAAAAAACATTCTCTAGACGATAGTGGAAGTTAATTTCCAGAGCCATTCAGGACATGATAATAGTGGTTGAGGGCAATTTTTCTTGTTCAGAAAAACACCTCGAGCTCAAAAAAGTCACTATTTAACTGTCATTGCAAAGCCATCCAACTGCTATGTAGTAGTAGGAAAAGTCAAGATATTCTATTTCTGACCGAAATTCATGGACTTGTAACAGTTAAGTCCATGAGAGCAAATACGCTCACTGTGGCCTCTGATGGTTTCATAATACACCTTAAAGTATTTTCCACAAAGTATATACATAGTGATGAATAACCATAATATGTGAACACCTTATATTTTTACTAGCTTTGTAAATGTCTCCAACTAAGCCTATTTCTCCTCCACACATATTTAACCACCAAAAGTTTTAGCACAACTTAGCAGATTCCACCTCAGGCTGTACTAAATTAGTGTTTTCTCAACTTTAAAAATACTTTCACCTATAGTTGTTCCACACAGACTATTCACAGACGCATATCATTTAGGCACTTCAAATCCACCAGATTCCTCAAATCAACAACTTGGCCATATTGGTAACATATATGGACATATCTAGAGCCAAGGAAAACCATTAAAATCATATGCATTGTTTTTTAATTGATTGTTCTCACAGAAAGGCCAGTAGTTTTAAACAACTTTATTTTTTCTAGACATATTTTTTTGGCTGCTGCAACTGAACATGAAACTGAATCACCGTTGGTAAATAGCTTTCCTTACGCGGCTAACCAAACAGCCACTTTGAAATTTATTTCAGCTGAAGCCTCATTTTCATTAATTTTTCATGAGGAAATTCTACTGATAAAATAGTTTTAAATTTCCTAATTTTTTTTGTCAGTTGTTTTGCTGTCAGTGGGAATATTATAATGAGTGCTTACAGTATGCTAATGTGGATGTATATTGTATTCCTTTAGCTTACCTATAGTATAAATTCAATGCTTTGCTTTCTGATTTGACATAAAATAATCCCCACCCAACTGTGCCTTAAAAGCACATCTGAAGCCCACTTTTCTTGCTCTGATATGATGAGTATACACTGGTAATAAAAAAGCAAACCGTTGCAGTAGGGTGATAAAAAGTACTTGAAACATCATCTAGGTGTAACTGCAGCATCACTAGGATTCACAGTGCACAGAATAACAGTGAGACAAAAAGAGTGCACGAGTGTATGATTTCTGTCGCAATTCAACTTTGCCATACAGTTCAAAAGCTGCCAAAGACAATACAGTTGTCCCCCCTTATCCGTGATTTCGGTTTGCAGTTTCATTTACCTGTGGTCAACCACAATCCAAAAATATTAAATGAAAAATGCCAGAAATAAACAATTCAGAAGTTTTAAATTGCATGCTGTTCTTACTATTGTGATGAAATCTCATGCTGTCACACTCCATCCCACCCAGAAAGTGAACTGCCCCATGTGCAGCATATCCACACTGTGTGCGTGTGTGTGTGTGCACGCATGTGTGTTGGGGGTATATACATCCCACCTGCCCTTTAGTCAATAGTAGCCATCTCAGTTATCAGATGCACTGTTGAGGTACTGCAGTGCTTGTGTTCAAGTAACTCTTATTTTAAAATATAATAATGGTCCCAAAGCCAGTTATATAACTTTCATTACATAGTTATAATTGTTCCATTTTATTACTATTGCTGTTAATCTTACTATACATAATTTATAAATTAAACTTCATCATAGGTATATATGTATGGGAACAAAGTATATACAGGGTCTGGCACAAATAACACCCCTTTTTTATTACAAAATCACAGGAATATAAATCTGTAACATAACATTATGACAATCAAGCACACAATGACATTTTAGGTGAAATGTTCACATTAAAACTATAAATTATTATACCTATGTTATTCCCTACCAACCACACTCAAGCAGGCCTTACTTCTGCCAGACCCTATACAAAGGGTTCAATATCTATGGTTTCAAGTATTTACTGGGTGTCTTGGAAGGCATCCCCCATGGATAAGGGGGGACTACTGCATACAGAATAATGAGTATTGGAACTATGTTCCAATAAAAATTTATGGACACTAAAACTTCAGTTTCACACAAATAATTTTCACATCATAAAATATTATTCATTTTCCCCCAGCCACTTAAAATGTGAAAGCCATTCCTATATTTGCAAGCCACAAGAAAAAAGGCACTAGGCAAGATTTATCAGTCCACGGTCCGTAATTTGCAGATCCCTGGTACACAGCATAAACACGGCTCTTGACTTCCAAACATAGCGAGAACTTCCCACCTTCTATGGCAGAAGTAATCCTTCCTACGTATGCACAGATGTGTGTATACAAGGGGAGTAGGAATTAAAGGTGATTCTTGTGAGGTTATCTTAGTTCACATTGTTATAAAATCAGTAATTATATACTATTTAGTTCAAATACAAGCAAATACACAGACGTGGGTAACTGCCTACACATGCCCATTGTGCTCTTCTGTTCTACTATTTTTCCTTATCGTCTCCTTCACTGTCATTTGAAATTTAAAGACCAGATCGACTTTCATCTTCATGGGATTCCTCTAACTTCTCCAGATCTCACTGATAGCTGTTACACCTACAGTGTGTTTACTATGTACGATACAACTGAACTTAAATAAATATATCCTTACACTACTTCTTGTGCTATTTGTTTAGGTTATAAACTATGTAAGAACAGAGGCTATACCACTCCTATTTTTGAAATCTAATTTTATTGTTTTTCTTTTAAATGAGATCCTCAGTATTTATTGTGTTCTCAATTTGTAGTATCTTGATAGCTCAGTAAAACTGGTTTAGTTTATAATTTCTCTAACACAACCCTGCTCTGATTGTGCAATTTTATGAAAGTTTTTCTACAGAGTTTTCTAATTATAAGCCACAACACTTAGTAATCAAAGGATAAGACAAAATACTCCACCCCGCCCCCTAAATTTAAGTATCTATTATGTGTAGGATGTTATTAAGCATATAAAGAATAGACTTTTCATTTAGAATGAAAGAGCAGATAAAGTGCTTCCCAGA
>PVKM010004354.1:34088-52624 GCA_004027735.1 Carollia perspicillata
ACGAGGGAAAAGGAACAAGGAATAAGAAGCATAAATGGTAGGGACAAAACAGACAGGGAGGTTAATAGAATAAGAAGTGGAAAAGCCAAAGGACTTATGTGTATGACCCATGGACATGAATTAAGGTGGGGGAAGTACTGGTGGAAGGCTGGAGTGAAGGGTGGAGGGGAAGAAAGCGGAGAAAAAAAATGGGACAACTGTAATAGCATAATCAATAAAATACATTAAAAATAATATAAAGAATTAAAAAACTGCCCTCAAATACACTTATAATTTTATTGGGCAGATAAGATAATTGTTAAGTTTTTTTGTTTACTTTAAAGGCATTACATAACTTAATACCAAATATGAGGTAGATACAATATACAGGACTTTATGAAGAAAGTAAACCTGAATTGGAGCTTAAAAACCAAGCAGACTTTGGATAGGTACAAAGAAGAAAAGGGGACTTCCAGAAAGACAAGCTAAAGGAACAAAAAGGGGAGGACACTTAGCAAAACTTCAGAGGATTAATTTTTAAATTAGGACCTTAGAGGTCATCCTGAGCTAAAACAGGTAAAATACCTGCATGAAAAAGATTAGGGGCAATTAGAAAATATAGGGGAAACAAAGGCAGAAATGTCAGTCAGGATAAATTCTTGACCGTATCTAATAAAACTTGAAATTTTATTTCAAAAACAAATTAAACACTCTTGTGCTAACTGAACTTTAAATCTCTCTTTAAAAAAAAAATACAGAAAACAAAACTGGAGAGTAACTAGGGCATTGCATTACAAATGCATTCTTTTCCCTAATAACATCTACATTTGGTGGCCAAGCCTCATCTCTAATAGCCTATGAACACTGCTCTATCTTACACCTGATAACCTTATCTCATGTATTATGTTACATTTAAAGGTTCAACATTTTTCAAATGTGTAAATCATGTCTATTTTAGATTCAGAATAAATTATGGCAGAAATGGTAATATATATGATGTAAAAGACTTTAACCTGAGCTTGCATCTAAACTTGCACTTCAAGGAAAAAAATTTAACTCCAAAGTACTTTTATATTTTAAAAAAAGCCTGAAATCAGAACGTAAAATATATAAATTATCGATTTATCATATACTCTATAAACCACATTAAATTATATTACTGGAGAAATATGGTATTTTTCATTAATTTCTACTATCAAAGACAATTGAAAAACGCATACTGATTATAGACATACAAACGTAAATTACAAGCTTTGTAGCTATTCTATTATAAGAATATACACAATTCAGGAAAATAGATGATAATCTTTCAAGTCAAATGGGTGTACTCTCATATGAAAACAGAATCATGCAAAAATAAAAATAAGCCATGCAGACATTACCAATGAGGAATAAAATACGATGGTTACTTGACCCTATGACAAGGGAAAACAGTTAAGCACAGTATTTTGGTGGAACTGAAAGCTGTAATACTGCTGAAGAGTTTCCTTTTCCATGTTTTTCTAATAGGCTGTTTCTGCTATTAAAAAAAATAGTTCTATAGTCATGAGGGTTCTTTGTGGGCAAATGAAAATGCCCCAAAACTGGTGTATGGTGACTGCTGCCCCACTTGGTGAAGTTGCTAACCACCAGTGATTATAAACAAATGAAATCTGGTAACCTCAGGACAAATGAAGATAGTGCCATCACACTATACTAATTGTCACTGTTATTTTTCACCACTATATTTATGCAGTTTTAAAAATTTCATTTCAACTATGTCCTTGATTAGGCAGTACAAATTATTAGTTTTTAAAATTCCAACTTTTGCACACTAATCTTCTTACTGTATGACTAAGTGGGAAGTACGTAAAAAGCTCTTTGGCTATATTGTTTAATGTCATGGTTCTTAGGTTGAAAAGCACTTGTAACACTGAGTTGCAAGCTGAACTAGCTGCTCTTCTCACAGAATACTATCTTAACTTGGAAAGAATGACAGACAAACCAAAGCTACTTAAGATTTTGGTATCTGAAAGACACTTTCTAGAAAATAAAGTGAGCCTACCCCTCAAATAAAGAAGATTTGTTTTCTGTTATTCCAACTAAGTAAAAAATAATGGGCACAAGATTCAGAGGCACTGATCTCAAATCAAAAGAAATTTAAAAAATGATCTCTAGCTAAAAACAAAGTAGTAAAATTTCTTACCACCAAAAGCAAAGATGATAATAAAAGGGATCTCCTGGGATGTATATAATCCTTCCAAGTAACGTGGCCTAGAGCCTTATTTCTAAAGCCCCAATGTATAGATGGATTTACCTGGGATCTTCTTAAAATGCAGGTTCTCATTTCCTTCCTTGGGTAAGCCCTAAGATTCCATATGACACTTACGCTGTTCATCCAAGAGCCAAACTTAAATAGTACTTTAAAAGTACACTTTTATCAAGTAATTTCCTTAAGAGTTACATATAAGCTTTTTCTTTCTTTTTAAACCATTTTTTTCAATACAGTTGATATTCAATATTATTTTATATTAGTCTCAAGTATACAGCATAGTGGTTAGACATTTATGTAATTTTCAAAGAGATGCCCCACATATAAGCTTTTTCAATAAATAAGCACATACCACACGAAGAGGGGAAAAGGGGACAACAAATTCAAATGTTAGAAGTACATTTTTTTAAAAGATTTTATTTATTTATCTTTAGAGGGGAAGGGAAGGAGAGAGGGAGAGAAATATCGATCAATGTATGGTTGCCTCTTGTGCATCCCCTGCTGGGAACTGGCCTGCAACCCCGGCATGTGCCCTGACTGGGAATCGAACAGCGATCCTTTGATTGGCAGGCCGGTGCCCAATCCACTGAGCTACACCAGCTAAGGCTAGAAGTACATTTTTAAGTTTTAAAAAACCTATATAATTTCATAAAATTAAAGCCAAAATTATATAGTGAAATTAACTTACTGTGGCTGGTAAAGGAAGAGATCAATAATATTATCACGCCCTTTGGGGTGGTTGAAGAAAACAAACAGAGACCAGTGAATGAGCCATGTTCGCTGTTGAAGAGACTGGAGTGGAGAACTCACAGACTAAAGAGTCAAAAAAAATGTACACATAGGAAATATTAATACATGAGAAAGAGGCAAGGTAATAAATATTACGTATCTCAGAATTTTAGTTAAAACAAGAACCAAGCCGTGCACTAGGGTCATTATGTTCAAAGTCCAATCTCCTGGACCTCTACTCTGCATGATCCTTCTTAACATTCAAAATTTCCCCATTTTCAGAAAGAGTCAACAATGTCCACTAAGCCTTTTACAGAGGCTGTAAATTATATTTCTTTCAGATAACATTTTAAAAGAAATGAACTAAAAATGTGAAAAGCAGTAGTTTTATTAGACATTACAGATGAAAACTGTCACTTTGTGCACAGTTCTTAATACGTGACACCAACAGCATTGTGTCATTTTCATTGTTACAGATAAAAAAAAGCACAGTAGTTATAAAAAAATGAATCTGAATTCTTTTCTCTAAGAGCCAAAAGAAGTGACAGCTCCTTCAAGGAGATTTAGTGAAACTAGTCAACCCACTGTGATTTTTATGTCAGGTCAACAAAACCTAATCTAAACATTTTAGTTTTTCTGCTTTCTGTCTTTTTGTTGTTATTGTCATTTTTTAAGTTACACACTGTTTTCCTATCAGAAAGCATGAAGAACGCATTCCAGAGAATCACCCTAAAGAACTGTAACTCACATTATTATCTATGGTCTCTTTTAACCGTGTAAGGTCTTCCATGGCTGCATCCCAATTCTGCATTAAGATTTCAGAGGCCAGTTTCCCCCAGAGTGAACTCAAAGCATTTCTATCCGTTGCTGGAACCTGTATAAGATATCATAATTAATTATAGTCTATACCCTATATATCCATCTAGCCTACTAAAAGGTAGGTGGCTCTGTTCTCCAAACTCCAATTATCGATGTCTTTACTGGATCACACTGATTAAACTAATTCAAAGTTTTCATTTAATTTAGTTATACTAAAACTACTCAGGTCATTAATAGTTGGCCTTCATCAGAAAATAAAGAGTAACTTAAAACTAGGATACACCATTAGTGCTCTTGTGTAACCCACTTCAGATAATTTATACTAGCCAGCAACAAACGAACCAAACTTGATACATACAATAACATGAATGAATCTTAAGAACTTGCTTGACAAAATAAGGCAGGCACAAGCTTACATATACCATTCCAGTTATGTACAAAATTCTAGAACAAGTAAAACTAATCTAAGAATGAAGAGCAGATCAACAAGTAAACCAGGATAAGGTATGACTACAAAAGGTCACAAGGGATCTTTCTGGGGTAACAAAGATATTCTTTATCTTGATTCGGTGGTAGTTACATAGATACATGCATTTATCAAAACTCACTGGAATTAAAAAATTTATAAAAATCCATAAAATCACTGTTCAAGTTATTCAAGTTAAAATATTTGATCCTTACAAAGAAATATGAGAATTAAAATATTTCAACAATTCTAAACTGCTATCAGTTTTAAGGACACAATATTATTTTAAGTTTGTTAAACCCAAACCACAACCAATTCAAGACACATCCCAATTTTGAGAATGCAATAAACCGTGTATCCAAGAATCAGTATGAAATAGACATCTTTTAAATGGACATTATCAAACTGGGTATATCAGATCTAAAACTTCAGTCAATATTGTAAAGCCTTCAAGAATCACACTGTGATTTAAAAATTTAAAAAGATAGACACTTTTTAAATTCTGAGTGGAAAAAAAAAGAACCCTGAAAAAAGATGATCACTAACAGTCTTAGTATCTTAAAGTCACTTTTATTTCAAATAGCTGCTGGATGAGGGGAGGGGTTGTATTTTGGAACCAGACCAAAGGCCAAAGTGAGGGCAGACTCTAACAAAATAATTAAAATAGAGTGTTAATAACTTTTCAACAAAAATGTTCAAAAATTTCTATCAAGTCTATTTCACCATGTCATTTCAAATTAATGCCCTTCTTAAAGAATAAATCAAAGACATTTCACCTCTAAATAGGGTACCATCTAAACATTCCTTGATGTATTCTAAAAGCCACCAAGTCTTTTTAAAATAAAGGTAGATTCTAGGGTCACACAGCTTTAATTTATACAACACTGACCTACAATAGGTCACTTGGAGAGTCAAATTCTAATCTCAGATCACAGTTACAATGGTTCTTTCATAGCTTATGTTTCCCTAACCATAGATTTAAAAGAATAACCAATCAGTAGGAAAGAATTTAGAAATGAAAAGAGGCTATTGCAAAAAAGAAAAAAAATCAAATAGTAAGTAAAACATTGACAGTATTCATCCCAAATCTAAAACACGATTTTTATCTTTGCTAGTAACACAATTTCAAACAAATACTTAGATTTTATTGCCTATCTTGATCAAAAGAAACAAATAAGTAAAATAATTTACATATTTTTAAAACTTCACTTTGGTAGCCTCTACCAATATGCCAATAGGAGATAACCAACTACTATTTACCTCAAATATTTTGTAGCATGAGATGGGACAAAAATGGGGAAAAAAAAAAGAGAATTGCACGTAATCTCTAAGCATTATCCAATGACTATATGTTGACTGCTCTTAATGTAAAATATTAATTTGTGTTCAGATCACAGCATTCAATTACCACATGTCACACGAGTTCCAGCACACGATTTGTTAGAAATATAAAAGCTTAAAACCAACCCAGAATTTTCTAAGGTTGGGAACTAACTTGGATCTTTATATTTAAAAAAAGTAAACATAAAAACTCCCCCAACCTTTAAAAGTATATAGCTATCACCTGTAGAAATTTTCTAACTTAATTATAAAACCATACTACATAAACATAATGGTACTATTAAAACTAGAATGCGGTATATGTGTTAGGATAAAAGCTTTTTGTAGCAGTGCAAGTTTTTTAATTCCCAAAAGGTTCATGCGTACTACTCTGGCTCAAGTCCATGTCGTTACAGTTGGCTCTTCATACTAACCTGCTTTCAAGGGTGGATATGCTAGAAGAGTTTCAATATCTGGATTTCCAGCAGTTACCTTAAGTTTCCATGTCTTAGCAAAATGGCACATTCACTCACTGACCAACAACAATAAATTTACTGTGCTAGAACTCTAACATGACACTAAATCTTCATTCTCAAAATTCACTCCCAGCATTAACAAATGATATGAATAACCAGCTCTTTTCATGTACCTGTAATCATATCAGGCTTCTGATTTTACAATCCTGGTTTAAGCTGTTTACATTTCCAAAGTAATCAACTTTTGCTCTCCTAAATCCTTCATAATACTCAAAGTAAAACTGATGGAATTTTCTGATAAGTCACTACAAGTTTAGCATCACTGATTACCCTCAATGCACTTGCAAGGTAACCACAGCTATTCTGTAAATTAAGAATTTGCTTACAAATGAGAGCAAGAAACAAATATTCTTACTTGAAATCAATCTTGGAAATAAACTGAAAATCTTTATTTCTTTAGAGAAAGGTACTTTTAAAAAATGAAGTTGTCTAAGTACTTTTAAATGTAGAAATTATCTGAATTAATAACACCAAGGCCAACACCCCAAATAAGAAAATTTAATTTCCAAGAAAACAACCAAAATAGCAGCCAAAAGTTTTGACTTTGTGGCATGCTAGGCTAAAAGAAAAAAAGCACCAGAAAATAGACAAAAGAAAAAAAATTCTTCCAAGGTTGCAAGATACAAAGTCCTTGTCTTAGAAGTCATTTCCCAACTTCTAGCATTAACTAGAAAAATCAGGGACTTAGGTCCTTACTACCCAAAGTGAAAAACAAACTATAATTGCTCAAATGAGAGGACAGTTAAAACCAAGGCATTTTGACAACTTTAGAAGGCATTTACTGACACAATTATCTAAAGAGAAGTCAGACTAAGGAAAAAAATTTGTCAACTTGAAGATCTGATTTTTTTCTTTAGCTTTACAGAATTCTCCTGCCTGAACAAAAGCACTAAATCTAGGAACTTGTCAAACAGATAAATAATACCAAATAAAACAGAGCAAGTTGTGATTAGGAATTGCACTAATAATACTATTTAAATTCATCTGCCTGCTGCATGATGAAAAACCATTTAGCTTTATAGTCTAATAGCTGATTACAAAAATAGACAGAAAAAAGTTACTATTAAGGCATAAAACTTTTTCAAATACCATTTCCACAGTTGTTTAGAACAAGTCTAGGCATACATATAGCATTAAATATTGAATTTTGGATTCATTACCCAGGATAATGGATTTAATAAATATTACGCACTGACAATGTACAACTCACTGTGCTGCACAGTAATATTATAAGAAATGAATGATGAGAGAATTCTGCTAATTCTAAGATATAACTATAGATAAAATAACATATCAAGTCATTCCCACTTTTGTGGATTTCAAGGATAACTTCATCCTCTCCAAATTTTGAGGCTCTATATAGGTTTTCCTGTATCTATTTGCTTTTTGTTGAGTAAAAACTTTTTCTCCCTCCTTTTACCAACTGTTAAAAACTTATAGACAGATCCAAATCTACAGACATCTTGAGAATTCAAAGGAATCCTACAAAAGAGAGGACAAAGAAAAAAATGTACTTACCAACACTCTAAAGAAGTAAAGGTATTCTGCTGCTCCAGAGTAATTTCCACATTCATATTGGAATTTTGCATACCTGTAGAGTGTGTCTAAATATTCTTGCCTAAACTAAAATAAAAGAAAAAAAAAGAACTGAAGTACTATTTTTGTTTTAAAATTTACTTCTTTAAATGCCCTCAGAAATTATTCTTTCAAAGTATCCCAAAAGTTGCCACCAAAAATAAATACCATGAGAAGGAAAAATCATTTCCTCCTGAGAATTAAACTATAAAACTCCCAAACAACAGATGTGACAGCATCTATGATCTGTAAATAAAAAAGTCTGTCCTAAATACATACATACATACATACATACATACATACATACACACATACCACAATCAGAGAACCACATAACCCTTAAAACATGAATTAGGAATTGGCAAACTTGACATTCATCATTCTGTCTCAAAACTTACGAATTGTAATGATACCTAATTTGTTACAACTGATACAAACTTGAGTTGCTGCTGAAGGTTTGATGAGTGATTCTGGTAGATGATGACAGAGCTTAGGCAACTACCAAACACACATTCTCCATCCCTGTAAGGTTTTTTGATTCTGTACAAATAACATATACAGTAAACTACGTCCTGTGAAAACTGGCCCCAGAATTATGATGATATGCACAAAAGTGAAGAAATCTAAGAGAAGGACAAGATTAACAAACCCACTAAACATTCTACATGGAAACCAGAAAAAGCAATGTGCGCAGTCAGTAGTCAGCATGCCCCTTGTTACACTAACTGTTAAATGAGAGGTAAAATTTGAATTCAGTTACAGAAGTGATTGTACACACACCTCTTGAACACAAGGGAAAGGAGATTGGGAGGCGGCTAGAAAAGCCTGTACCATTCCTTTATTAGTGAATTCTGGGATTTCTAAAGGCCTCGAAAATGTTAAGAGCTACTCTATTCCACAAGGCAGCCAAAGTATTACATAATTACTCAAAGCATTTCTTATTCAAATTTAGTTTTGTCTTTACTTATTTGTTAATCCATCAGAAATATAAAACACTATTTGATTATTCTGGAAAAATAAATCCAAAGTTTTGAGAATTTGTTGCCTAAGAATAAGTATATTATTTTCTCATCATTACCATTTTTAAAACTAAAGCTTCAAAAGCCTACCAGGCATTATACTTAATAAATGAATATGGAAATTGCATTTCTATTGAGCCAGGAAGCTATCTATATAGCACCATTCTTTAATTATCCTTATAATGTAACAACTATAAACATTTTAAAGACACCACTTACACCATGCTTGTCTGCCAGGTAGTCAAACAGCATCCGACCATCCCTTAATAAAAAACAAAAATTACTGCATTTTATAGCCCATGGAAAAGATAAGCATATCCAATGTCTAACTTATTATCCACATAATAAGCCACTTTAACTATCTTAATACCTAAACACAAGAAGTAAATAAGACTTCTGGAAAAAAATAAACAGGACATTACACATTTCAAACAAGGAATAGAAACTTAAGAACTGCAAACTTTAAAATTCACTTCAGATGTTTAGTCCTACCTGAAAATCATGTGTTCTGTTTCACGTCTAAGGTAATGCCTTTAGAAATGTTTTTCAGTAATGAAACTTTGACTATTTTTATAGTGAGGTCAATAATCTACTTAGTTATTGGGGTGGCCAAAAAGTTCATTCAGTTTCTTTTCCATACAATGGCTCTGCTCTAGTAGCATTTAGCTGTCAGTAACTCTAATCAAAAGAATTTTGTTAGATTGTAATGTGACAACTGTCATATAAGTGTGTATTAAAAAAACAAACTTACCAAAATTGGTAAATTTTTGTGAAGCCATTTCAATATTGAAGATGGAAAAAATATACACCACTTTCAGCATGTTATGCTTTATTATTTCAAGAAAGGTAAAAATGCAATGGAAACACACCCAAAAAGATTTGTGCAGTGTATAGAGAAGGTACTGTGACTGATCAAACCTGTCAAAAGTGGTTTGTGGCGTTTCTTGGTACTATTGACATTTTGGGCAAATAATTCTTTGCTGTGGGGCAGTCTCATGCATTGGAAGATTAGCAGCATTCCTGCCCTCTACCCACTAGAAGCCAATAGTGGGAGAGAGCCGACATGCTCAAAATATCCAAATCAATAAAGTTACTGGTGAAAATGAAAAATTTCTCTTATTTTACAGAAAAAAAAAAAACAAAACAGACTTCTTGGCCAAGTGACCTACCAAGAATGATACATATGGTCCCAGACATAAGATGGTTTAACCTACTATGAATTTTCACCTTTGCAATGGTGCAAAAATGATATGCACTTCGAATTTTAATCTTTTCCTGGGCTAGCAATACGTGGTATGATAACTCTGTCGTGATGCTGAAGAGAAGCAGTAAGCCACAGCTCCTGGTCAGCCATGTGATCATCAGGATAAACAACTGACCCTCTCTCTACACTGCATTAGATGATTTTGCCCAACTGTAGGCTAATGAAAGCATTCTGAGCAATGATTAATGTAGGCTAGGCTATACCATGATATTAGGTAGGTTAGGTGTATTAAATGCATTTTTGATTTATAATATTTTCAGCTTACCTTGGGTTTATCAGGACATAACCCCATTGTTAAGTTGAGGAGTATCTGTATTTGCGCTCTTGAGGGTACATTTCCAATAGATAATACATTCTTACAGAACAGAGATGGGAATATTTGTACTGTACAAACCAGCAGGAATTGATCCTACATATAAATTTTGTTCCCCTCCCCAATTTGTTAGTATTTTCCACAAGGACTGTGATTTAGCAAATTTATGAGATTAATAAATCATGCCAAATCTACATGATATGTATGCTACACAGCCTATATAATTATTATCCATACCATAGTGTCAAATAACCCAATTTAATTTTTAAAAATTTGCATAATATGGTATATTAGCAGGATTGTAAAATGGTAAAAAGACACCAAGGAATAAGTGACAGGTGGGTACAACTGCCTATCTTCTAGGCATTTTCAAAAGTAAAAACTTTTATGCTTCTCAGAAAAAGATATGCTGTGGCATGTCTTTAAAGAGCATAATTTTACTTGAAGATTTAATGAGGGATGGATATATTATCACTAAAATTAACATGTATGTATTACACTACAGAATATGAAATATGCATGAAATTTCAACATAAAAAAGTGTCACAAACATAACACTTCCTGTGGATCACAGTGAATAACTAACTATGTGACGTTCCTCACATCCCTCACTGTCCTCTGGCTGATGGGGTATTTCTGGGAAAGTATGGGAAAACATTGTGTGTTTGATGAAATTTAAAAATGGGGCGTTGGCAGGGAGAGGTTACTACTTTGAAAATAAAGGAGTTCATATGTTTAATTAGGTTAAAAGCTTTTAACACACAATTCCATCCTTTCATTTATCTCCAATTTAGTGTCTATCAAGCTACAATGAGTCCTCTCTAATATTTGGCGAACAATTCCATATTGACCTCACTCATATCCTAATGTCATTATTTCCCAGTGTTTAAATCACTAGACTACATTTGGAATTTAAATTCTAAATTTTCTGTTGTACTCCAACTTCTGGATTATTTCAGGTATCCATTTTTGGTGACTTACATGTGACTTGAGAGTCTGTAATTACTCATTACATTATAACTATATACACTATAACTACATATGAAGGTCTATAATTACTCATTAAACTATACATATTGACTGCCTTTGCCTTGTAGTTTCTAGATCTTTAAACATCTTCACAATTGGTTCTGTTTCTGCCTGAAGCTGTTTTAGTTGTGCAACAACTATCGTTCTTTTTTCTCTCAAAGCTAATTAAAAATGCAAAGGAGTACTGCAATGTTCATGTAAATGAACATGTTACATATGACAGCTTTAGAAGATACAGTTATCTCTGAGTATGGGTATACATACACCCATGTGTATATGTGTGTATATGTAGTAAAATATGGTTTGCTGTGGCAAGATACATTATAATATGGCATAGCAATAGTGTAGCATTTGCTGCTTTTCTAAAAAATATCTGGTAACACTTTCCCAAATCACATGTGAAAATTCAGAGCCAACCTCTTGAAAATTTGGCTTGATCACACAAGAACTAAAGGTAACATGGCAAAATCTTTCCCAATTCCTCAAGTGAATATATTGATAGCTAAGGTTTATCACAATGGCAATTTTTGATTTAGCAGATTTTATTTTTAAACATTTCTAATAACCTAAAGGGCTTCAATTAGTGATCTATCCCATATTTTTTGGACCATAAGATGCACCTAGGTTTTAGAGAAGGAAAATAGGAAAAAAATTTTTTGAAGCAAATAATCTGGTAAGATATTTAATAACATATATAACATAATATTTCACCAATGTAAATGTAAACAGACCTCAACAGCAGCATTAGCCATTATTCTTCCCAAAGGGGGGGCGGGGTCGTCTTATGGTCCGAAAATACAGTATGTTAAGTCAGAGTAAAGCAACACACTTTCCTTGGAGACCAAACAATAAGTCTATTTCTAGCTAAGGGGGAGTTAGGAATAAAATAACCTTATCAGTCCTACACTGCCCTCCTTGGACTGGGCACAGGACTAGAAGGATATGGGAGAATGTAGCAAACTGATATAAGTGAGCTCAGGTTTTCTTACAGCTAGCAACCCGTGTGCTCTAGGTATTGCCCACGTGCAGCATTTCTCAACCTCAGTTCTACTGACATTAAGGGTTGAAGAATTCTTTTTTGAGGGTGGAATACTACCCAACGTATTGTAGGCTATTTAGTAGCATCCGTACCTGCTCCTTCCTAGGTACCAGAATCACCCTTGCTGTTGTGACAACCAAAATGTCTCCAGACATTGTCAAATGTCTGGAGAAGGGAAGGAGACAAAACGGATACAACATAATCAGATTTAGGCAAATGGTAAAGAAGTTCTTAAAATAATTTAGTATTAACATTTATTACTAAGGACTTTTCCGTCTCTACACAATAAGGATAAACGAAAAACAATATATAAAGAAATCAATTAAAGTTTGAATTAACATTTGTATTAATCTAGGAAAGGGAATTTTTATAATTCCACTTAAAAAGAGGTTACCTGGTTGACTGCATTTGCCTTGTAGTTTCTGGATCTTCAAACATCTTCACAATTGGTTCTGTTTCTGCCTGAAGCTGTTTCAGCTGTGCAACAACTGTGGTTCTTTTTTCTCTCAAAGCTAATTAAAAATGCAAAGGAGTACTATAATGTTAAACTATACTGCTCCCCAGGATAATGTCTCTGGAAATTTTTCATTTTATTTACACTGTGCACATATGTATTTACCCTAATAGATTCATATGTCAATAACCACCAAGTCAGTAACTCCCCCACATCAAATTTCTCCTTTCTACACTGGAAAGGCACATAAAGGAAGAAAGAATCTTCTTTTTACTCTAAGAAAAACTGGGGAATATACAGATACAACCTGGGGGAAGGGAGGGGGGTGAGTCAAGGGAACAGTGATCTAATTCTCCATTTCAGAGACTACAGTCCCAGTTTTTTTTATTTGTTCTCACTGAATTCTCTTAGATGAATATGTTATCTCAGAATTTTTCTGAACAGAAGTTCAGAGGAGTTTACATGTTATTATTACAAGATTTCAACTAGGTTTAATAGAATTTGAATCCAAACAATAATCTCTCTTTTTACTATAAATGTAGTTCTGTATCTCTCAAACCCAATTCTATAGTTTCTTTTTACTGCATCATGAAGAGTCAGAGAAAACTCACATAGCCTAACCTGTTAGCATGTTTTAAAGTTTCAGTAATAAGTAATTTACTTTTTCACCACAAACTAAAATTTAAAGAGCAAATGTTATTGCAAGGAACTGTAATATAAGTCAGAAAGTGTAATGTAATAATTCTGCATTACATATAACGAAGTATACATTTGGAGTGTTTTCAAACACAGATCTGTAATAAAATTTTGAGAAATGTCATTTTAAACAAACTAAATTGTATTTCTCCACTGAAAGAGTTCTTAAGAGTCTTTTAAAATACCATGTGCGTAAAAGAAATGGTATAGAATTTTTTAGTATTTTCCAAATTTAGAAAACCACTTTTTTTTTTTTTAAAGTAACATCTATTACCACAGAAAACAGGGATTTGGAAAACACTGGACCAGTAGTTCTCCAATTTCGGTGCTGGGCCTCAGCTGAATTTCTGATTATGTTCATCTGAGGTGTGGATGGAGCATTTGCATTTCTAATGAGCTCTCTCAGGTGAACTGCTGGTGCTGGTCCTGGGGACAGCGCTTTTAAAGACCATGGCTATGTACCCAGCTGCTTCAAGATGAAAAATTTCTAAGGCACACAAGATGCTAGCTGAAAAAGTTAGCAAACCAAAAAACCCGCAACATTCTCAGGTAATTCTAAGGTAACAATCGATTCAGAAGCATAACTTTGATGATACTATGAACTAAATACTTTGAACGAAAGGTCTTTGATGACCAGGTTTTAAAATAGTTTCACACCTTTTACGGTGAGAAAATAATATGCTTTAAAAGATCTATAACCTTAACATTACCTTTCATCCAAGGAACTTTTAAATGATGATTAAGACTTTTGGCTAAACCTCTTCTATAAATCACAAAACTTTAATCGACACATCTTCAGTTCACAAGACAAACTTCAGTTCTAACGACAAAACTTACCATGCGGAATATCATCAGAATAAAGGTTTTTGTATACATCCATAGCAAAGTCTACCATGTTGGTATCACTAAGAAGATCCAATTTTCCTTGTAGTAATTCTTTTTCATTATATATCTGCAAGAGAAAATTACTTTCTAATAAATACACTGCAGTTCCTCCATATAAAACGATTAATACTAAGATTAGTTCACCTAGAAGTATACTTCCTGCAACATTTCTAAAATAAAATATACAATATTAATTTAACCCCTTGTGAGAAGACAAGCAATCAACCTGCAGAAACATATGAATATTTTGTTTACCGAATAATTTAACAACGAAAGCAATTGTACACTGCACAGCCATTCCCACCTACTTCTGACTACCTATATTTTTCAGACCATAAGACGCACGTAGGTTTTAGAGGCGGAAGATAGGGGAAAAAAATTTTGAGACAAAAAAGTGGTAAAATATTCAATAACAGAAATTGCATAATATTTCACCAATGTAAATGTAAACAGAACTCAACAGCAGCATTTAACAACCATTATTTCTCCCAAATTGCAGGGCGGGGGGGGGGTGCATCTTATAGTCCAAAAAATATGGTATCTTGTTTTTATGTCCCTACAAGCCATCTTTGATCATTTCTAGGATAGATTGTGCTTAAATAACCACACAAACTTCACTGGCAAGCAAATGTAGTTGTCTCTTCTCCTCATCCAGGTCACTAGAAATTAACTAATTTGTTAACCATTTTAGTATATCATATCCACATGATGCCTACCCACCTCTACTTAAGGTAACCTCTCCTTTACAACCACATATATTTTACTAGTTACAATTCTTTATAACAGTTCACCATTCATACCACTGAAACATACTTAGCACCCACTAACTCAACCATGTCATATCAGGTTTTGCTTTGCAAAGATTTCAAGACATATAATTTAACCCATAGTACAGGGACTGAATAAGCAAACTCACATAAACAGGAAGTATATTAAGCAATATTTAGAGATTCTACACAACAGTACTAAGGGAGAGAGAAAGCAATCAATATAAAAATAATTTTTTAATCAAATAGTCATCTATACTAAATTTAATTTTTTTGCCAAGGGAAAAAACACACGAGGATCCCACATTTCACACCAGAAGATGAAGAAAAGATTAAGGTGGTGAAATGCTATAGCCATGAGATCAAAATGGAATCTCCCAAACCACATGAAGAACTACTACAAAATAGACAATCCAATTTGAAAATGCCTAAAAGATTAATAGGCACTTCACAAAAATTTAACTAAATGGCCAACAAACATTCAAAAGGTCCTCAGCTTCATTCATCATAAAAGCAAATGCAAATCAAAACCACACTAAAACCTAAAAAAACTCAGCAATACCAGAGTCGGTGTAGAAGTAACAAACATTTATTCTACTGGCAGGTGTGCAACCACTTTGGAAAGCTGTTTTTATCTCCCACAGTTAAACATACATTTTGACCCAGCAATCCTGCTCCAAGGTACCAAGAAAAGTGACATCTCCAACAATGTTCACAGCAGCACTATTTGTAATGGCCAAGTCTATCAACATTAAGAGTGAACAAACTGTGACATACACACAAAACGGATTAACATTCAACATTTAAAACCAAACTACTGCCATCCTAAAATCTGAATGACCTTCACAAATGTTGAAAGGCAGGAGTCAAACAAAGTAGTACATGTTGGTGAATGCTTAATTCCATTTATATAAAATCAAAACTAGGCAAACTGTTCCAGCATCAGACTAGTGCTTACCTTTGGGAGGTGTGAGTAATGACCAAAAAAGGGGTCAGAATAAAAGGGTTTTTAGGATGTTTATAATGTTTTGTTTATTGATATGGATTGTGTTCACTTTGAAAAAAACATTTCTATTTCTGTGCTTTTCTGTATAAATGTCATAAATGATAAAAAGGTTACTAAAAAAAACTGAAGCTTCTGTTCAGTCTTCCCTATAGCAACTGTAGTCTTAGGTGAAAAAATCCTCTGCCTAGCCTGCCACCCCTGCTTGCCACCCAACAATTTGTATTGTCTCTCTCAACTGCAGATTCAAAGTATTGCTCCTCTGTGATCAGATATTACTGGCCTCTGTAAATTCTGGCTCATAAGCATACTTATTCTGTAAAGGGCAGATAGAAAATATTTTACATTTTGCTAGCCAAGAAACAAAAATCAAGGACACTATGTAGAACTACTGTAAGAAACATATTTTCACAATTCTTCTTTCTAAAATAAAAATATGTAATAATAAAAATGAATTTAAAAATTATGTAATATAGATCTACCAATAATAAGTATGGAATTCTTTTCGGGCAGGAACTATTTCACTTAATTGGGGCACAAAGTTAGTGTTCCATAATTGAAAATGTTTGCAGAAGTTCATTTGTTAAAAATTTTTAGATTACAGACCGTACAAAACAGGCAGAAAGGGCTGTACTTGGTTCATAGGCTATAGTTTTCCAATCACAGGTCTAGTTACCTCTTAAGAACAGCTCCTACTGTTTAACAGATTAAAAATCCTTGATATCTCTTCTTGTTATCATCCTCCACAAACCCTACATCCACAATGATAATTCTTTAAAATCCCCAAGACTTAATATTCCTTTATCCTGCAAATTGTAACAACTTTCATCCAGTACCTCATCTCTAGGACTTTCAACTTAATCACCTATTCCACCATTATCATTAAAATGATTTGTTATAGTCCAGGCATGGTCAGTTGGCTGGAGCATGATCCCTATATACCAAGGTTGTAGGTTCAAGTCCTGATCAGGGCAGATACAAGAATCAACTAATGAACACATAAGTAAAACAACAAATCAAAGCCTCTTTTTCTCTTTGAAAACACACAAATCCAGGAAACAGAGAGAGTGCCAATCAAGAGGAGCCCAAAGAGGCCCACTTCAAGATAATCATAATTAAAATGGCAAAATTCCAAGACAAAGAGAGAATCTTAAAGGCAGCAAGGCAGAAACAGGAAGTAACATACAAGGGAGCCCCGATAAGGTTAGCAGCTGACTTCTCAATGGAAATGCTCCAAGCCAGAAGAGAATGGCAAGAAATATTCCAACTAATGAGAACCAGAGGCCTACAACCAAGACTTTTTTACTCAGCGAAGCTCTCAATCAAGATAGTAGGCCAAATAAAGAGCTTCCAAGACAAAAGATGTCTAAAAGAATACAACTCCACCAAACCAGCACTGCAAGAGATGCTAAAGGGACTGCTTTAAGAAAAGGAAGGAAAAGAGAGAGACAGAGATGAACACGGGTATGAAAATGGCAATAAATACCTATCAATGATGACCTTAAACATAAATGGATTAAATGCTCCAATCAAAACACATAGAATAGCTGAATGGATAAGAAAGCATGACCCACACATACGCTGCCTACAAGAGACCCACCTCAGGACAAAAGACCTACACAAACTGAAAGTGAAGGGCTGGCAACAAATTTTCCAAGCAAATGGACAGGAAAAAAAGCCGAGGTAGCAATACTCATATCAGATAAAACAAACTTCAAAAAAAGGGCCATAAAGAGAGACCCAGAAAGTCACTTCATATTACTCAAGGGAAGACTCCACCAAGAAGACATAAACATTATAAAAATATATGCACCCAACATAGGAGCACCCAAATACATAAATGAAATCTTAGAGGAATTCAAGGAAGATACTGATAGCAACACAATTAGAGTAGGGGATTTTAACACCCCACTCTCAAAAATGAACAGATCTTCCAAACAAAGTATAAACAAAGATATTGTGGCATTGAACAATGCCCTAATAAAATGGACTTAACTGATATATATAGAGCCCTTCATCTCAAAGAAGCTAAATACATTCTTTTCAAATGCACATGGAACATTTTCAAAGATAGACCACATGACAGGACACAAAACAAGCCTCAACAAATACAAGAAAACTGAAATCATACCAAGCATTTTCTCTGACCACAAGGGTCTGAAATTAGAAACCAACCCCAAGGAAAAAAACCTAAAACACTCAAAATCATGGAGACTGAATAGTATGCTATTAAACAATGAATGGGTCAAGAATGAAATCAAGGAAGAAATCAAAAAGTTTCTGGAAACAAATGAAAATGAACTTATGACAACCCAAAACTTATGGGACACAGCAAAGGCAGTCCTGAGAGGGAAGTTCATAGCAATACAGGCCTACCTAAAAAAGATAGAAA
>PVKM010004355.1:0-22778 GCA_004027735.1 Carollia perspicillata
GTGTGGGTGGGAGAGGGTGTGCAGGGTGGAGGGGCGTGAAGGGGGGGAAATGGGGCAACTGTAATAGCATAATCAATAAAATATATTAAAATAAAAAAGAATGGTTTGCGTGATATCTATGTAACCTGGGAGCCAAGGAGAGTGGACTGGAATGTGCTGTGGGAACAGTGACAACTTCATTGTACTAGTCAGTGGGAGTGGTAGACACTGTTGAATGAGCATGTGTACTGTGTGGCTGTTGCAGTCAAAATGACTGAATGAGTAGAACCAATGACTCTGCATCATATTTTGCATGAAGCTTGACCATTCCTCCAAGGAAACAATGTGGATGATTCAGAAGGCCGCAGTTATGGGCAACTGATGATTGGCAGCTTCATCATGACAATGCGCCCGCTCATACATCACGTCTCATGCAGAGGTTTTCACTAAAACATCAAATCACCCAGGTGACTCAGCCTCCCTACAGTCCAGATTTGGTGTCCTGTGACTTCTGGCTTTTCCCCAAACTAAAATCACCTTTGAAAGGGAAGAGAATTTATACCAACCATGAGATTCAGGAAAACACGACAGTGCAGCTAATGGCAATTGGGAGAACTATGTGAGGTCCCAAGGTGCCTACTTTGCAAGGGACTGAGGTGTCATTGTCCTCGGTACAATGTTTCTTGTATCTTCTTCAATAAATGCCTCTATTTTTTCATATTACATGGCTGGATACCTTCCAGACAGAACTTGTATATGTATGTATGCATATGTGTATATATGTATATGTAAGTATAATCTGGATATTGCCCCAGTATGTGGGACGTGTGTGCATGCATATGCACGTGCATATGTGTACATATATTCAAGAGCCAAGCTCAGATTTAATGTAATGACCTATAAAACTCCTTACAACTCTGGAGTTCTCTAAAATGCCATGTAAAAATGTGAAGAAATGATCATTGATCATACATCTATTGTTGCTCTTTTGGAAGTCTGAGGATCTACATTCCACAAAACCTTCAATTAACTAAAGGGTATTGCTCTGTGTATCATGCAAATGTGCACACCTAGACTATATCTGTTACATGGAAGATCATGATGTTGCTGAATAAATTCCTCAATGCAGTATTTTCTGTATTTTAAAAGACATAGGTTTAGTTTCTTGAGTGTCCTAAGGAGTCCATGAATAATAAATACGTGATATAGATTTTTCTTTACCATATCTGACTTTATGTTCATGAAAACATAATCTATTTAGTTGGAGTTCCAACTACAGGTCTAGGTTTACAAAATTCTGATTTCTATCATCTTGACTTCATTGATTTTGTGCACTTTGATCTTTATTTTGTGTTATACAAAAGTCAATATGTTGATCTACAAACACATCTGCTGCTTGGATAGTAGTTATTTTAGAACTGGCTCTCTTTCCAAGCACAGCCGTGACGCAAAATTGGTACTGTGTGCTCCTGTTGGGCACTTCCCAGTCATAAACCGTACAAAAAAGTCCAAGAGCTTTGGGAAGCATGCTCCCTATGGTCTCATTTAACATTAGTGTATAGAGTAAAATTGTGTTTGTGAGAGGTCATTTGAGAAACAAGTGGCCTTTGTTTTGTTTGTGTATTATCTTCAGTTTCAGAGTGTCAGTATCAATTTTATACCATAAGTAGGAATTACAAGACTGCAGCCTATATGTCAAATAATGACTTCTTTGGAATTCGTCATTAATGTAGCATTGGTTTTAAGATAAAGTTTTCGTAGCCTATTCAATTGGCTGTCTGTTATATATGGCAGTTTAAAATGGATTTCTTTTTTGGCGTAAAGATTGTATATCTGTTTGTTGGTTTTTTTTTTAAATAATATTTTTTAAGATTTCATTTATTTATTTTTAGAGAGAAGGGAAGGGAAGGAGAAAGAGAGGGAGAGAAACATCAACGTGTGGTTGCCTCTCACGTGTCCCCTGCTGGGACCTGGCCCACAACCCAGGCATGTGCCCTGACAGGGAATCGAACCACGACCCTTTGGTTCACAGCCCACACTCAATCCACTGAGCTACACCAACCAGGGCTGTTGGTTTTATACTTAAGGCTGAAAGGTTAGCCCTAAAAATATTAACAATCAGAGAGAGAGAGAGAGAGAGAGAGAGAGAGAGAGAGAGAGAGAGAGAATGAGAATGAGAGAGAATATCAAAAGTGTTATAACTGGTAAAAGAAAAAAGCTGCGATATTTAAACGAGTTCACTGAGTGTGAGGTGAAATACTGTAAAGTCCCATTCCTTTACACCTGATGTAAAAAGTAATGACAGTATGGAGTCTGAGTTGAAGTACAACCTGTATTTATATTTTATGGATAGATTTAGGAAAAAGAAAGGAAATGGGCTTAGTTTAACACGAGAAATGTTCGAGTTATCTATTGCTGCAAGATATGGGACATTGAATATCATTTTTGTTGCATTTTGTGGATCATATGAGTCAGAAAAAAAGCCCGGATTTGAGAGGAGTAGAAGAACAGACCCCCAGCTCCGAGTGGAAGAATGTCATGAGAACGAGCGAGGAAATGCTGAAAATATTTATATGTGAAATTTTGTTCTCTTATCCCCATAATTAAAGTAATACATAGAGACAATATTTGACCATTGGATGAAGCTTAATGTGACACAGTGACTTGTGTTTCAAACTGATGAAGCAGACAGACCATAGTTTTCTGGGGGGACATCTCACATCACAGACAGGCATTTTGTAAGACAGAATTCCCTATGGGCATGACGTCTACTTGTTACAACATGAGATTGAGTCCAAAATAATATGACTTCAAAGAATGTTACTAGGTTATATAATTGTAACTTGTAAATGTTAATTACATGTAAATATAATTGGAAATTGTAAATGTCCGTAAGTTGCAGTGATGACTTTGTTCAGTTCTTTCATCACAAAGATAAGGATAATAAAGCTTAGAGGAGTTAAGTAGCTTTGCTAAGGTCTTAATGTTGGCGGCTGCTGTAGTACCGTCTGGAGTTGAATCTTGGTGTATTAAGTGCAGACTCATTGCTCTTCCTATAATTCCATACAATGACACTCCTTTCCAAATTCTTCACACTTCTTTCCAAATTCTTTGTAAAATTTAATCTTTATTGTTCTGTTTGCATTACCCTGTAGTTCTGTGCTACACCCCCTGCCCCCAGCAATCACCACACTGGTGTCCATGTCCATGATGTAAATTATCATCTGGTAATCCACGTAGAAGGACTGTCCTCACCAAATGGGGAATCAGAGCTTATTTTATTATACTTTCAATGGTTTTGGGGTCCCTAGGAAAGCGCAAATGTTTTTAGTCAGCCTGGCAGGCATACTATAGTAATTTATGTCTGGTGAGCTGGGGGGACCATGAGGTTGATGGGTCATGGAGCTTATAAATACAACTATGGCCTCACGCTATTCAAAAAAGATGCAAAACTATACTTTCAAAATTAAGTGCAGTAGGTCCTCCAGTAACATTGTTTCTTTCAACATTGTGTTATTATGCCATTGATGAGATGCCAGAAGGAACATAATTCCTGTTTATATCAATTACCCTATGGTAAAATTGGTTTTGTTATATGTTGTTTCACTGCAGTTCCAAGAACCTATCAATGATGCTAAGTGAGGACTTACTGGATAAGGCTTTTTAAAAGAGGCCTTTGTAATTTAAGTGTCCTCAAGCTCATGCCTCATCAGCCTCTAGTGGTGAATCAATTAGTTTAATTGAAATAATAGAGCTGTGATCGGACTTTTGGAAAAACATGTTGTCATTCCAGACAAAATTATTAGTAAGTGCAACTGAAGGAGGATCTTGTTTCTGGACTTAAAGTGATATCATTTCAACATTTACAATGGATTTTAAATGCACCCTTGCTTGTATGTATGAATATATGCAAGACAATTCAGGTAAGGCTTTCTAGCTCACAGAAATATGATGCTACCTTGTATGGTGATTTAGACAACGTGGCTCTACTTTTTAAAAACTCCCAATTACATGCCCTGATTGGTGTGGCTCAGTTGCTTGAGCATCATCATGCAGAGCCAACGGTCTTCGGTTCGATACCTGGTCAGGGTACCTGCCTGGGTTGCAGGTTCCATCTGGGTTGGGGCAGGCTTGTGATACATCCAACTAATGCTTCTCTCTCACATGCAGTTTCCCCCCTTCTTCTTTCTCCTTCCATTTCTCTCTCTCTCAAAGTAAATAAATAAAAACTTAAAAAATGTTAGAGATTAAAAGCTTCCAACTACAAATACGTATTTAGGTGGGAAGCAGAGGTATTTATCTGTGCAGGCCAAAGACTTGTGAACGATGCATTAAATTGATGTTAAAGTAATCCCATGCCTCTGCTTATTTTTGGAAGTCATGTAATTATAAACTATTTGACCTCAGTTCCGTCATTTGCAGTATGATAAATGAGGGTGCTATCTCTTGTCTATTAAACAGTGGGTCGGTGTGAGTGGGATCAATGGAAGTTTCAAAGAAATGATGCATACAGAGAACAGCATTTTTCAGTCAGTTTCCAGTGTGAATACGGAATGCATGATAGGCACAGAGGTAATAAGCATAATATTTTACATTACAGAGTGTTTAGAGATAGGCGAGTTTGTTATTATGTTGCCTACTTTTGTAAAGAAAATCAATAGCAGGCTATGAACTTACTTTCCCTGAAGTAACAGAGCTGAGATTCAAGCCCAGGATTAGGACACAAAGGGCAGCTGGCTCCTCATTATGCTGCCCTGTCCCTTCTGAAAGGCCAGTGGAAGTTTATACCAGCCACACCGTCCTTCCCACTTGGGGAAAAAAATTGCATTCCCAGAGCTTTGTAATTTAGGTTTTTTTTTTTTTGTTATGACTGCTTTTCTGTGAGTTATTTAATTAGAAACTGCAGCTTTTGGCAGGAAAATAGTCAGCCCAGCATATTTCTAACAAGCCATGTCTTTAAGGGGGAACGTCCAAGTGAGGAAATAGAAGAGAAGGAATGCATGGTAGTAGCTGCTAGAATATATTAGTTGCAGACAAATTCCAGTGGGAGTGTCAGTCACCATGAATTACAGTTTTAAGTGAAGTGGCCTGAAAAGCAAGAATGGGGTGGAATGAAGCTCATATATCAGAGTACAGAAGATTTGGAATTCTCCCAAACTTGTCCTTTTTTTAATGAAGGAGCTTTTAGGCGCAAGGGTGGGGCCTGCGTTGATAGACTAATCTTGGGAAAAGCCTTCCCACAGCACCTTGTAACACTCGTGTTCAGACTTGATATTGTGAAAGGTTTTTCTATTAGATAAATGAGATTTCCAACAGCAATAGTTAACATGTATGCCATTTTCAAATAATCAAATTACTGTAGGTCAATGGATTATACTGTTGCACATTTTAAAAGGTTGAATATTGCTTCGGAAACATAGTTTATTTTTTAGAAAGAACTGTTGCAGAAGATATAAGTTAAATGCAAGGTAAAAAAGCAATTTTTAAAAAAGATTTTATTTATTTATTTTAGAGAGGGGAAGGGAGGGAGAAAGAGAGGGAGAAAAACATCATTGTGTGGTTCCTTCTCACGTGCCCCTTGTTGGGGATCTGGCCTGCAACTCAGTCATGTGCCCTGACTGGGAATCAAACCAGCGACCCTTTGGTTCACAGGTCGGCACTCAATACACTAAGCCACACCAGCCAGGGCAACAATGGTTTTAATGGCCCTGACAACTGTGGATTAAGAGAGCTTTTGACCCCTTTGGCTCAAGCATTCCATTATTGGTAGATGGAAAACAGAAGGGTGGTGGAGGCTATTGAGAAATGCTCTCAACAGGGAAGGTGAGATCCTGCTATGTGGGATGATAATATCAGTGTGGTTTGTCATCATGTCACCCTGTACCACATTTCAGGTACATATTTTGTCCAGTAAACAGCTGATGACATGGTTCTCTGCATGATGGTGATGAGAAACTACTTTTTGATGTATTTCCCTTGAAGCCTATGGGCTTCTCAAAATTAGGTTTTCTGCTGGCATGACTACAATAATATCTACTGGAGTTTAAATCTGTGCCTGTTTTTCCAAGAACAAGTTGTAAATCTGTCAAATTGCAGTGTGAAGCCCATAGCTTGCATTGGAATTAACATATGTGGAATAGTAGACTAGCTTCCAAGCAGGCAGTATGAGAGTATTTAGACCCCAATATGCCTGAAAGCAGTTTTTTTCCCCTTAAGTGCAAGCATTGGATATATTACCCAGGGAGTTAAAACACAGGCAGCTTAAGGGAACTGGATCTTTTCAATCTGTCAAATTATGTGTGTCTGCTTCTTAATCATTATCACGAAACCGCTCTATGGGACTACTTGAACAAGTTAGCTTTCAATTAGCATGGCATTATATTGGCAGGTCTACACTATTAGAAAAAAACATGGTTCTGGCATGGACATCATCTACATGAACAATTTATTGGTGTAGATTCATGGTCCAGCACTATTATAACCTGCTAAGATCTTAAAACCTTGTGTCTCTCTTTTCCTATTATATTCACTTCTAAACTGAGTTAAATCCAACTATCCACCTACTTCCCGCCTTCACTCAAGTCATTGAGCATTGGTGAAGTAAATCACATTACCTTTCTGACTTCATCTTTAGGATCATGCAGTCCCTTTGGACATGTACCAGTGGTATTCAATCCTTATCCTTCTCTAGAACATTACTAGGCCACACTGTGAGATACCATTTTGTCTACTCTCTCCTGTCTTTAACCTTCCTAGTCTCTTTACACACCTTTCACACTCAGCTGTGAAACACTCAGCTTACCTTTCCTCCTACTTAATTTCTTTTTTTTTAAGTAGTGCAATGGGGAAGCACAAGTTCACATTTCTCTCGCCAGCCTACTCCTCCCTGTACTTAGAGTCAATAAAGTCTGTCTGGTACTATCTAAAGCCAACCCCAACATTTATGTTTTCAAATACTCTCCCGATGACTGCTCCTTCAATCGTCAGCTCTCCTACATCACCAATTTATCTCTCGATATAGGAACGTTCCCAGGAGCCTACACATGCAGCGTCTATTCACACATCTTAAGGCAAACATTCCCCTGAGCTCTAAGGGCTCTATTGGTTTCGCAGAAAGACTCCAGCAAGGATTTTCAGTATTCAGCGTCTTTGCTCTCTGACCTCCCGTTCTCTCCTTAGCCAAACTTCAATGACGTTTTCATTTCTCACAAAATGGCTATGTTAAGGTTCTAAATGAAAGTTCTGTTACCGCATTCAGTGGTCCATTTTCAGCTCTCATTTTACCTGACCCCTTTGCCTAATGGGACCCGGGTGGCCCTAAGTTTTATCTCAAAGTATTTCCCTTGGTTTCCCTCTTACCTCCTGAATTCCTAGTTAGTTCTGCTGATTCGTATTTTTCTGTTTGGTCTTATTTAGCTGTAGTCCAGGGCCTCGGTCACAACCTCTCTTCTCTCTCTGCTTTCCATAGGCAACCACGCCTAGTTATAAGATCTGTATGTTGAAGACTCTCAAATATGTCGGGAGCTCAAATTTCTCCTGCATTCTTCCCATCTGCATTAGTTATATATTTGTAAGTAAAAAACTACTCAAAACTTAATGTCTTAAAACGAAACATCACCTCATGGTTTCTGTGGGTTGGGAATCTGGGTCTGGCTTAGCTGGCTTTTTCTGATCAGCGTCTGTCACAAGGCTGCCGTCAAGGTGTCCCCTGTGGCAGTGGTCACCTCAAAGTGTGATTGGGGCAGCCTCTGCTTCCAAGCTCACTTGATGGTTGTTGGCAGGATTCCATTTCTTAAAAGTTGTTGGACCAAGTTTTTCTGCGATCACCCTCCATTTTTTTTTTTTGGCTAGAAGCCACCCTCTTTTTTTTTTTTGCCATGTGGGCTTTTGCAGAGGGCCGCTCACAATATGGCAATAGGCTTTTTCAGAGTAAGTAGTAAGAGAATGTCAGAAAATCGAAAATCAAATTTTTGTAACCTAATCTCAGAAGTGACATTCCATCCATTTAGCTTTATTAGGAAGCCACTTGGTCCATCGCACACTCAAAAGGAGGTTACACACGGTCGTGAATAATAAGGGGTAGAGGCTACTACACTGACATAGCAAAGGAACTTCCCCATTTTATAGGCATCTCAAACTTAAAGTACCCAGAAAGGATAACCTTCTCCTAAAAGCTGCTCAAACTTGCTATTCTCCCAACCTTTGCTGTCTTAGATAATAGTAGCACAATGCATCTTTATTCTTTGGGCAAACCTGGGAGTGACCTTGGATTTCATATATACTCGATGACTATAGCCAATATATCCTAAACTCCTGTTGTACTTATCTCAAAATTGTTCTACAAATTGGATGACTTTCCATCATTACTTTTGTTAAAGCTGTAGTCTATGCCAGTGTCAAATCTTGTCTGAAGTACTACATTAGCCACCAACCTAATTAGTGTCTGTTTTTCTATTTCTAGTTCTGTTACAGTCCGTTCTTAACATAGTAGTCAAGGTGAGCCTTTAAATAATGCATATTATCTTATTGGTACCTGTGTTCGTTCCCTAGGGTGTGGAGCAACACATTACCACAAATTGCGTGGTTTAAAACAACACAAATTTATTCTCTTACTGTTCTGGAGAACAGAAATTCAAAATCAAGGTATCGGCAAGGGCCACACTGTCTCTGAAGTCTGTAGGGGATGATCCTTTCTTGCCTCTTTCTAGCTTCCTGTGGTTCTTGGCACTTTTTGGCTTTTCTTGGCTTATAGACACATCACTCCAATCCCTGCCTCTATCGTTACATGACCTTCCTCCCTGTCAATGTGTCCCTTGTAAGGACACCAGTGATGTGATTTAGGGTCTGTTCTAATTTAGTATGACCTCATCTCAAGTTGGTAACATCTGCAAACACCCTGTTCCCTAATAAGACCACATATATATATAGATACTTAGAGTCAGAAGTTCAACATATCTTTTGGGGGAATACAGTCCAATCCACAACAGTCCCTTTCTTTAAACTTTGAATGAATTTCATTACGAATAAAGTACAAGTCCCCGCTTGATTTGGCCCCAGTCTGTTCTTTAGGCCTTCCTTAGTTCCACTCTCCCTAACGTCCAATCTGCTTCAACCATACTGACCTTTCCTTCCTACAACTATGCTGAGTTCCTTCTGGCCTTAAGGCTTTCTGTGTTCTTCTTTTTCCTGGGATATTTCCCTCTCCCCACCCACATCTACATGCCACTGCCTCTGTCTCATGATTTAAGCCCCAAGTTAAAATAGGCAAGATCTTGGAGACATGAAAACAGTAACCTCTTTACCACATAACTCTCTATCTAGTAGTACTTTTTCATTTTCCTCACAAAATTTACCACTGAATAAAATGCATCCCTTACTTGTCTGCTTGTGTTTTGCCTGGCAAGAATGTAAGCTTCATGAAGGAAGGGTCTTGAACTCTCTTGTTTGCTTTTATGTCCCCAGTATCTAGGATCGCGCGTGACATATGTTGGTGAAAGAGTTTATGTACCCAATGCAACCTCAAAGACAAAGATGATCTACACGACTGCTAAATAGATTCTGGAAAGTGGTCGATATGACATGCTGATTTATCTTTGATCTTCTGAACCTGTGGAGGTGGCGAGAATTTATGCGTAGTGTTTCTACATGTGGTAGGAGGAAACACCCTCAGTCTGAGAATTCAATTCTTAGAGGAACCCCAAGCAAGGTAAGCTAGATGCTAAGTGCTGGGAAGTTAAGAAGCAGCCATAGCGGACAAGCATAAGGCAATTTACATTCTCTTTGAGGTGATAGCGCAACACCTATGATAAGGAAGCCTGGGCCTCAGATAGTGAAAGTCTTTGAGTTGAGTGCTTGTAGCAAATATCTAGTTCTAAACCACAGAAATATCACACGGAGAGAATTTCAGTGCATGCACGGACTCTGCGAGCCCACACTGTCCAAAGAAATAACAGCACTGTCTGAGGCGCATCCTTGGATATGGATGGTATATGTTTTTGTCTGTGGCTATATTTGCATCAGAGTTCTCAGAGCTAACTCTGTTTTACCTACTATTCACTATTTCAAATATTGCCGGTAGAAGACATGGCAACTCATTTTCTAGCTGTGTGACCTCGGGACAGGTAATCTATATGGAAAACCGTAGCGTCTACCTGATCGAAGATTTGTAAAGATTAACAAAATGGTTTATGTAAATTACTTAGGTACATGTGCTCCACAAAGGTTACTAGTTGTTATTAACATTGAGAACAGAATATACTAAGTCAAATGTGAATGTATAAATACCAAATTACGTTCAAATGTTAGTGATAAACTGGACCATTCCTTTTAAGGTTCTGCCCTTCGCAGTACTGTCGTAGCTTCTTAGTACTGCTGTAACAACTTATCACAAACTCTGTAGTTCAAAACAATGCAAAGTTATTCTCCTTCAGTTGTGAAGTTGACAAGTATGAAATGAGTTTTACGGGGCTATATTCAAGGTACCTGCAGGGCTGCTTTTTCTAGGGGTGCCAGGGGAACATACCATATTTTTCAGACTATAACACACACTTTTTTTTTATACCACATTTTTTGGTTCAAAAAATTTTCCCCTATTTTCCTCCTCTAAAACCTAGGTGCATCTGGGGTCTGCACCATAAGACACACCTAGGGTTTAGAGGAGAAAAATAGGAAAAAAATTTTTGAAGCAAAAATATGTGGTAAAAAGTGTGTCTTATAGTTCAAAAAATACAGTAAGTCCCTCTCCTCTTCCAGGTGCCAGTGGTTGCTGACATTTCTTGGCTCCCGGCTTCTACACTCAGATCTCCACTTCCCTTGTCACATGACCTTCTCCCTGACCTTTAATACTCTTGTCACCCTATTGTAAGACCCTTTTGATTAGATTGGACCCACCTTGGAAGCCAGGATAATCTCCCCATGTCAAGATCATTAAATGAATCACATCCTCAAAAGTCCCTTTTCCCCTGCAAGGTAACATATTCAGCGATCTTGGGGATTAGGATATAGATATCTTCGAGGTCTGATATTCTGTCTCACACAAATGCACGCACTGTCTTTTAGTTTGAACAGTTATTGAGTAACAAGCACAAAGCCTTACATTGCTTTTTTGTTTCCTTTATAAGAGAATTCTATTGAGCTATTGACACATAGGACAGACAAGTGATTATATTTCTTTTTTCTGGCAGCTTTGGTCATCATGTTCTTACTGAGTACCTGGGGGTGAATGCTCAGCACCTTTATAAAAGATAACCAGTTTGGCTGTGTTTCATGGCCTCAGAACTGATTTTTTTTTTTCTGTGTGATAGAGCTAAGTATTCTAAGTAGTGATTAAACCTGTGATATGGAGGTACCAGCCATGCACAGGTCACTTGGCAATGTGTCGGGGAAGGTTCTATTGGCATCTAGTGAGCAGAGGTGCCATGGGTACCGCTAACCATTCTACAAGACAACTCTCCAAATGAAAAATGCAATGAAAAATGATCTGGCCCAAAACAGTAATAGCACTGGGTTTAAGAAATCCTGTCATGGGGAACTTGAAAAACTACTATGGTGTAGACCTTTGGTTTTTGGACTGTGCTCCATGGGTCAGTGGCTTTGGCATCACTTGGGCCATCAGTCTCTTTCCAAGCTCCCCAAGTGATCCCCAGACATGGCGGAGGTGGAGGACCACTGCCTGCCTCAGCTTTTCTCTCACTCCCCTACTCTCCTCAGAAGTTGTGATGGCTGTGGGTGTACTGGGTTTACCTGGGAAAAGAAAACTTTTAAAGACTTTCCCCACCTGTAACACACATGGAATATTGGAATTCTAATGAACAGAAAGCCACTTTTTTTCTTGAGAGTCTCAGTAAGTTCCTTCGACAGGTTGAATTTTAAAGATACAGAAATGTGATAAGGGGCAGGTTTATGCCACTCCCCGATAAATGTATTGGCAGGAAGAACTCACAGAGGAGGGCAAATCTACTCAGCTAGGACCATGTTTGCAACCCACAAGAGCAGTGATGGGAATATATTTGCTTTTCCTCCCTGGCTTTGTCACTTGCCTCATCCAATCTGCTGACTTCGGAACCCCCAAAATATCTTTAGTATGAGCTTTTGCAGCTGAATTGCAGCGGAAAGCATGATGCATATGAAAAGCGTAAGAAAGGTGAATTAGAAAAGCGGCAGGTGGAAACTGTGTAGTGTTTTTATTTACGCTCTCTATTCTGGTGTGCGGTGCACTTTCCATTTTAGCTAGTCAGGTTTATCCATTTACTGGATTTTCTCCTGTCACCACATAAGTATGAGTTATGTTGAGTTTTATAGAATTTTCTGGCAGCATAGGGAATATTTCCATTTCCCCAATTCTTCCCAGTATCTTAAAGTGCGGAATTATTACATGTAGTTAATTCAGTTACAGCTGCAGTGGCTGTGGAAATATTCACTGGCTTATAACCATAAAGGGTAATAAGCACCCAGCTAATAACCAATGCTTACTGCTAATCTTACGTGATTGAATTTGAATTTTGCAGTAAACCTCTGAGAGGAAGACTGTTTCCCTGCCCACTTTACAGATGAGAGGGTAGAGGCATAGAGATAGTAAATATTACTTCTTCCAAGTTCTCTCATGTGGTGAGAAGTTCAGCTGGGCTACATGGCTGGTTTTAGTCCTGACCGTATGCACCTAACCACCTTTATTGTCCACGTCTAAAGGTCTGTCTTTGCAGACAAGCATCGCCTAGTGCCAGGGATTTTCTAAGCTGTAGCTGGTTACACAAAGCAACTCTAGACTTTGAAAGAGATGACTGCATAGATTTCAAATGACGTGGGTATTGAAGGCTTTCTCTAGGAAGCTGTGTCCCGGCTATTGTTCCCCTCAGGTGGGTAGGTAGTTCCAAAGCTGAGAGAGAAGCCTAGTGACTCCAAATACGTTTAGTTCTTATTGATGATGATGCTATGGAAGTAGACTTTTTCTGTGCGTTCTTGCAATTCCACTGATCTCTTGTTCAACTGCCTCGAAGGAGTGTCTTTATATTGTTGTTCATACGCTTTCTGATAAAAAGTCCGTGACGCTAAGCACTCACGAGAATACAAAATCTAACCGCAGGTACCTTAGAGTAATTTCTTCTTTAAACTTTAAAGCATACTTTTTAAATCTCAGAACATTCATTGTTTAACTTTATTATAATCAAGGAATGCAGTCATGACAATCTAGAACGTTTATGTTCCCTCCCCAGTCGGGCTATAGAGGAATGAACGATTTTCTGGTGAGCACTGTGTTGAACAAACAATGAGAAAACTATAACTGTGTCTGGAAAATGTTGTGATAAATCACTCTAGTGACCTAAAACTTATTTCCGATGATGTAAACATGCACCCCTCCCTACCGAATGGATTATCAAGGATATAGATTTATTTTCACTCATGGTTTTTCAAATGCATCATGCACTCTTTTTGTTCTTCTCTACCTGTAGTCTGCTGCCCATCACTTTTCAACAAAGGCAGCCCAAAGTTACCCTCTGAAAAGGTTTTCATGACTTCTCCAGGCAGCACTGAGCACTTAGCATCTACTCAGTGAATTCTTCTCTTAATATCACCTTTCCCATTGCTGTCATGGTTTATTTTCACGTCTCTTTTCCATGTTATCCTGGGCCACAGTGACTACTTCTTAATGATTTTTGTATCCCCGGTACTTAGCACAGTATTCAAGACCTGGTAAGGTACTGGGAAATATTTTAAAATAAATGTATATATCTTCATCATTTGTGAGTGGTTGATAGTCCTCAAGTAATTGTTGTTAGTTCATAAAGTCTCTGATCTTTGCTTTCATACCTAATTTGTCTCTCTGAATCTGACTCTGTTACTGCCCTTTAAAAACGGTGCTTGTTGCACCCTGGCTGGTGTGGCTCAGTGGATTGAGTGCTGGCCTGCAAAATGAAAGGTTGCTTGGTTTAATCCCCAGTCTAGGGTCCAGGCCTGGGTTGTGGGCCAGGTCCCCAGTAGGGGGTGCACCAGAGGCAACCACACCTTGACATTTCTCCCCCTCTTTTTCCCTCCCTTCTCCTCCCTTAAAATAAATAAATGAAGTTAAAAAAATAAAAAGATGCTTGCGATTACATTGGACTCATGCAAATAATAATCTCCCATCTCAAAATCCTTACCTTACACCACATCAGCAAAGTCCCTTTGCCATGTAAGGTAGTATACTCAGAGGATCCAAAAATTCATACATGAGCATGTTTGTAAGAAACAAGGTTCCCTTCCCTGGCTGGTGTGGCTCAGTGGATTGAGCGCGGGCCTGCGAACCAAAGGATCACAGTTCGATTCCCAGTCAGGGCATATGCCTGGGTTGCAGGCCAGTTCCCAGCAGGGAACGCACGAGAGGCAACCACACATTGATATTTCTCTCCCTCTCTCCTTCCCTTCTCCTCTAAAGATGAATAAATAAAATATTTAAAAAAGAAGGAAAAAAAGAAACAAGGCTCCCTGGGACTGATGTGAAATATTGTGCTTTTTTTTGGCAACTTTTATTAGTTGCAAAGTCTGTAAGAGCCTCTGTTTGTCCTCTCCATAGGTAGGGAATCTATCCCACAACTTTAACATGCTTTGCTTCATGTAAATTGTGCACTTGGTAAAATACTTTGTATCATGCACAAATGGCTACTTTAATTATATTTTTTTATTAGAGTGAAGCCAATGGTTGCTATAATCTTGAATTTACTAATGTAAACACGTCAAGGATTAAGTAAAATATAATAGATGAATCTTTGAGCCTAAATAATTATTACATGCTACCCAGGAATGGACAGAAAGGAGACATAGGAAAAGACTTAGCATTAAAAAGATGTCTACAGTTAAATGCTGTCAGATAACTGTGGTAGACACCACAAATACAATTATTTTATCTAACGGTTGGAAAACTTTGAAGTAGGTATTCACTACATCAGAATGTGTGGACCAAAATAGGCCAGAAATGAAACAAACTAAAAGGAAATAAATATGGCACATATGACGTTCATGCTCGTGGATGAGAAAACAGGGACTTACAGACGTGAAGTACTTTCCCTAACATAACATAGGGGAAGACTCTTAATTCAGTTTATTATCATTCTAAAACCAATCCTCTGCCTTATGATGTAAATGGAATAAAATAAATGTACAGATTCCCTACATTTCACTTCCAAATGTACTTACCATTCAGAAACAAGCAAATGAAGCTCATTTTCCTCTTTAAATTTTCTGATTATGCCCCTATTTGTCTAATTAAAAGACTGGTCTATATCCCCAGCAGCATCCTAATTCTAAAGCAGTTGTTTTTTTAATCCTTACAATACATAAACTCTATTGATCGTGTCCTTAAAAACCTTTGCTTCCTTCATTGACCAAACTGCTCCCTGATTCACATTCCCTTTAATGCCTGCTTTTCTCACTTTTTCCCCCTTTGATTCCCTTTGCCTGTCTCATAAATATTTGTAGGCTCCAGATTGGAAAGTGTAAAGCCTTCTCCTCTTTGTTCCCTACGACTTCTTCCTTGTTATTATCCTAATCTATTTCATTTCAGTTACAATTACAGTGTTGTTACCTTCCATGTCTGTGCTGAGCCTCTGGCTACTACAGTCAGTTAGCTACAAGACAATTCTCACAGATTCCACAGGTAATTTAAAATTTACATGCCCCAAATATAATTTTGTACCTTTTTCCACTCTCATTGCCCAAAACACCTTCTCTATTTCTATATATTAGAGAATAGTGTTGTAGTTGAGCTAGTTGTTCAAAGAATATGCCTCAGATCAACTTTTGAAGCTTCCTTTCAATGCCACTTTTAAAAATATCAGTTAGCTCTGTTTATTCTCAGATCTGTTCTCCCAGAATTCACCACTGCTGCACTAAGACAGACCCCCCTCCCTTATCCGCCTGTGCCACTGGCTGCTAATTAGTTTCCTCCACCTGCAAACTTTGCTTTCTAAACTGTTCATATTATTCACCTATAAGCATCCACGGGTTATTGGTACTGCAGAGCATCTTAGGAGTGGATCAGAATCTCTGATGAGTTATGCATATTCTGAAGAAATGTGTTGAAGGTACATATTGTTTTGTGATTAGTAAAAGGTAAAGTGAAGATACATCAAATATTGTTGGATGGTGAAACTAGCATACGAATGAAAAACATTATAGGGAAAAGTCCGAACTTTCCACCTAGCATATCTTGCTGACTTGTTCCACTTCTGTCCCTACAGCCCCCAACCTGTGATCTGTTCACACCCCGTTTCTGAAATGTGCCACGTTACCTTCACCTCCTTGCTGTAATAGTTTCCAATTGCTGCTCTAACAAACTGAGTGACTTTAAACAACTCCAAAATTTGTTTTTCGAGTTCTGGTGGTCAGAGGTCCCACATGCATTGGATTCATTTAGCTAAAATCAAGGTGTTGGCATGCTTGTGTTTCTTCCGGAGGATCTAGGGGAGAGTCCACTTCCTCGCCTTGCCAGCTTCTAGAGGCCATAAGCATTCCTTGGCACATGTCCCATTCCTCCACATTCCCTGTGCATCGTTCCAGTTGCTGGCCTCTGCTTTCATATTTGCATTCGTCTATCTGAATCTGATTCTATTACTGCCTTTTTAAAAGGAGGCTTGTGATGACGTTGGACTCATGCAAATCATCATCTCCCCTCTCAAAACTCTGAACTCACACCGAATCTGTCAAGTTCCTTTGCCACGTAAAAGAACACACTCACAGGATCCAGAAATTCAGACCTGAGTATGTTTGGTGATGGACATTATTCCTCCTGCCAGACTGACAATTTTACTCATCCTTTGTCCTAGACCCAGAATTTTTTCCCGTTAGAAAGCCTCTCCTTTATGACCTGGCTGAAATGCTTCTTCTTCTGACGGTCTTTTCCTATCACTTCACCAGACCCAACCTGGAGCAGAATTAATGATAGCTCCCTCTATTCCCACAGCACATTACACTCACCATATGGCAATAGGGCCAGTCTAATTAAGGAGGTAAGCATTTGTCTCCTTTATTGGTCTGTGAGCCTTCTATATTAAGAGTGCATTGCACCGTCTCTGTGTTCCCACTGCACCATAGCACAGCATCTTGTAACTAGTATATGCTTAATAAGTGTTCATCAAATGATGAGTTTGAATGCCAAAATTCAACGGCATGTAGTAGCAGCCACAGTCAGTCTTTCATTCATTCACTTTTTTCAGGTAACATTTAAGAAGCATTGGGTGTAAAAAGATGACTAAAACACACACTTATCCTGGAGGGAATTTAAGTCTAGTAGAATAGAAAGACATATAATTAAACAGGTAAGATTATAGTGTGGGGTAGGGTGTAAAGAAAGCTGGTACATGCATAGATTCGTAGGTGGGAGGATATGACTTGAGTCTATGATACAACAACTAATAATAATGATAATGGCAATAACAGTCACCTGTAATAAAAACAGTCATGGCAGCTTTCATTTATTTAGTTTGCTCTTGGTGCTGGTGCTGTTCTAGGCACTATGCTATACCTATTTTGCAAATGAAGGAGCTAATTATTTGCCTGAAGTCATGCAGGTCATGGGTGGCAAAACTGGGCTAAGAATCCAGACAGACTAATTGCTTGTAACCACTGTGATATGCTCATTTTGCATAAGATCGTAGTAGCGGTTTATGTGAAGCCACGCGGTATTCTTAAGACAAAATAGGTGAGTCATTTTAGGTTCATTCACCCAGAACTGGTAGGTTTTTGAAATTAGGTCATTGATAAGTATGAACTTCTTTGTCCAACAAGAAAATGCATAGGAATCTCAGTAAATGTTTACATATAGTTCGCACTGTGTTCTGGGAAAGAATTTTAATTATGCCTAAAGTACAACAAAGCTTGGATGTCTATGAGTAAGCACACTTAATCTGTCTTTCAATATAAAATACAATAAATTACCTCAAAGAGGTTTGTGAAGATTATTGTAGGTCGGCCAAGGCATTAAATCTGAGAAATGCTGTGTAATCCTTTTTTCTTTTCCCTGATACACAACGTTTCACGAGATCCAATTAAGGATCTTGATGTTACCAAATTGATGCTTTCCAAAGCCATTTTATTTTAAGAAATGGAATCACAAACTAGCTTGTATGCCTTACAGAAATGAAATGAGGAAGGAAATAGTGTTTCGCCCAAGAGTGAAGTAATAAGATAGCTGAGCTATCTAGAGGGGTCCTGGAGTTTCTTGGGCAGCGCCGATTAAGCATTCTCACTGCTAACGGGAAGGCTGAAGATTCACATCAACTCAAAGATCTCCTGCAGCTCCAGTCAGTGCCGTGGCTGGGAAATGGGATTCAGGTTTTAGGAATGCATGACTCAGGCTTGCACTTGACTGTGGCAGTTTGTCAGATGCCGCCGATGAGTCGGCCTTTCGGTCTAGTTTTCATTTATGTCTTTAGGTGAACCCAAGGTCTTTGGTTAGAAAACTGAAACGGTGTCATTTACAGCGGCTGGAATTAAAATAGCTTATTCTCAATGCTTATTTTAAAAAATCACTAACTTTATGACTGAAATGATGATGGTAACACTTGACTGCAAGTGAATGGATTTTGTTTTGTGAATTAAAATGTGTTTCAAGAGACTTATTAATGTGAATGAATTAAGTATTTAAAATATTCCGAGGTATCTGAGGCTCTAGGAGAGAAAAAAAAAGGTGACGTTCAAATCATCATTTCAGCTTTCTCATCTTTAATAAAGCCATAGTGATGGAAAGCTGCATATGATCAGTCCTCAACTGTCTTGCGAAGAAACTTGTACTGTCACGGATTGACAGTGTGTCTGAAGTGCGTTCTGGCTTGCTACTTTCTGAAATTCGGTCTTTCAGCTCTGCTGTCTCAGTCTTATAATAAATAAAGAGGGGTGATTTTCTGAGGAAGACAATACTCATTTCAGTGAATTTCAAACGAAAATCTCCTCCTTTTGACATCCAAACACTTGGCTAATGCCCCTTCTAGCCTCTTTCAGAGAGTCTTGTTGTGGGGAGAAAGGATGCGTCTTCCTGTAGGCTTCATGGACAGTGGACTTTCTTTCAATAGAGCCCTGGTCTTAGATTGTCTAGAAGTGTCTTTTAGAGGTTTTTTGGGGAAATGGGATTGTAAAATTATAATGAAATCTTTAGAGGCAGAGAATTTATAGCTTCTCCTGAATTGGAAAGAGTGACACCTAATAAAACCATATTCTATTGCAACATGGAACACTAAAACATCAGTGTTTGGCAATTTATATTAAAAATAAATTGTTAGTGAAGTATTTTTGAAGGGATCAATTCCACTTATTGATTCAGTTAGATCCTGTAAATAAAGAGAAATTTTAAACCTCTGGTGACTATAAGATTTTTAAAACATTTTGGGGGCTTAGAGAGACCTAAATTTGGCATCACTGGCTTTGATTGAACTGAGGGACCACAGCATATGGGAAAATACGACACACAGACCCCGCTCATATTCTTCCCTTTTGTGGAATTCATTGCCCCAATTGTACATGATCAGAAGTCTGATAAAAATCTTATAACATTGATATGTATTTTTTTAAATGCATATTTTTCTTTTTTTTTATCTTTACTTCAGGGAACAGCCTTTAAGAGCTGAAAGATGAAAGCTCCGATTCCGCACTTGATTCTCTTATATGCTACTTTTACTCAGAGTTTGAAGGTTGTGACCAAAAGAGGCTCTGGTAAGCAGTGTTCTTTCCTTTTCTCTCATTTTTTATGGGTTGAAGTGATGGTGTGATATTTGCACGTGTGCCATTTATGGAGGGATTGAGAAGTAACAGGAATCCATATTGTGGAAATATTGTAGACACCTCTTTAAATGAGTAGAGCATACTCATAGGGAATTAGAAAGGTGGAAATAGGTTGTAAAAACGGTGGCTTATTTCATTCATTACCGTGAGCTGGAATTGATTCAATATCAAAAGCTTGCAGTTTGACTTCATTTAGTTATACAATTTTCAACATTATTTAGACAGGGGGCCATTCTAATATTTGCATGGTAATGTCATCCATTTTTTTTCACATTAACTTGTACTGTTACTGTTTCTGTGTTAGCTGTGCTTATCAGACTCGTCTTAGGGCCATACTTGAGTTGTTCAATTATTTTACAAGTAATGAAAGAAAGCACTAGAGTTATTAAAGAAAATGTCATGGGGAAACATCCTAATATGTTAGCGGGAAGTATAGAAGTAAAGTAGAACGGTAATATGAAAGGAGCTGCTAAGCAGAGTGATGTTGAAACTTATGGAAAACTTTGCATGTTATCAGACATCTTGGGTTTTAGCCAACTATTGATATTTGCAGTTAGCAAAATGTACAGACAAGGCAACTGAGTAAATACTGTTACCAATGTGAAGTTGCAGCGTGTCTAATAAGTTACTGATAATAGAAAGGCTTGCTATACTCAATATTTTATGTGGGATTACAGTTTCTTTGAAGCTTTAGCTTTTGGATATAGTGGAAGAAGAAATGAATTGTGTTTAGTTGCCTGACCCAGGATGTGTTATCTGTAAGTTCTCCAGATGGTGGGGAAAAAGAGGAGGTAATATGCAGGAAATTGACCACAGAGTGTTGGGATACCAAGCATTACACAAACACAAGTATTTGGAGTTCCGAAAGCCCAGGGAAATGAAAGGGCTGAGATGGTGCTGTAGCAACCACGCCCAGTCCCTTAGGCCAGGAGGCTTTGAACTCACACTGATTAAATAATGTAAAAGGCCACAAGCGAGCAAGTCTGCTCTTCTGAGTAAGTCGGGGGAGGGGCTGAGCAGTACTTTGTGCGTGTACAGGGAGGTGGTGCAAGGTTGAGAGCAAAGGGAATTTTACTGAGGCTCTAGAACTTTCTGGTTGTTGTATAGCTCTTGTATCTGCCACTGATATTATTGTAAGCAATGCGAAAAACATAGTGTTTCTATGTTTACACATTATTTTATCTGTTCCTCCTGGTGGATATTTTTGAATGAGAGGAAACCTTAGGGTAGGATTATGACACAGTGTTTTAATTTTATTTATTTTTTTGTAATTTGAATAGATTACTGGCAAATAGGAGATATCTTAATTCCATTGTCTGCTACTTGCAAGGGAAGTTGAGCATATTCATGGGTGGGTAAAAGCAGAGGGTTTCGGCTTTTCAATCCATGATGAAAGCTGATAATTTCTACAACAGTGATATTTTCTAGGCTAGTAATTTACATTAAAAGTACTTAACACGGATTTTTGAGATATTGGCAACATAGAAGAGAAACACTTATTTGTATAAATATTATAACACAAACCATCCAAAATAGAAGTATTGATTATATATTAAAATTTTCACATTTCTGGTTATTATACTTGATTACATAAATTTTTTTTCATTCTTTTTGTGTATGTCAGATCTATGATTTATTTATCAAAATGCAGATGTGACTTTTTCCATCATCAAATAGTGGTTATGACAGATGTATCCTATAGAAACTCAAATTTGGGGGACACCTTCTAAGATGGAACTTACTTTGTATGTCTGAGAAGCATGGAAGTAGAACTAGAAACGTGGGGCAGTTGAAAAATTCTAATGTCTTTCTGCTCCCAAGGTCTGAAAAAACTCAGTGACTGTCTCACATTTGATTTTTTATTTTAGTGAGATAATTATCTTAGGAGGGTGATAATAAAATGCTGCCCCAAATTTGACAGAAGTTCTGAGACCTTGTTCTCTTCTGTTTACGAACGTGATTGTCATATAGTTAATTGATACCTCCCAAACCTTACACGTTTTCTGTATCAAAATGCAAAAATGACAAGGTGGGTAGTGATATTTAATGACATGTTTGATTTGTTTACTTTTTTGTATAATATGAATTAAGATGGCTTCCCTCATTATCTGTGTTAAGACTAGGTGGGTGGAAATTTGTTTGATTTTTGAATATTAAGTGTGCAATTTGGGAATAAATGCCATTACTTACTCATATACTTTCCTAGCTTGCACTCTTCTTAGCTGGTGGCTGTTACCATGGCACCTTTGTTTAGAGAAGCAGACATGTAACTTACTAAAGAGCGTCATTACTGATCTCCATAGATCAAGTAGAAGAGGAGTACATTTGACATCTTCTCCCAAAGAGATTAATGGCTCAATCTTCATGCCCAGCCCAACATATAAAGCCAGAGGCAACAAGGCTGGGGAATAAAAATCAATTTTTGATGTTCAATCTCACATATTAATCAAGAGGGCTACTTATCTTTGTTCTTCTTATCATTTAATTTTCTTTTTATTTTCGCTTTCATAAATCGTTTTGGAACTTCACTAAACCTGATTCAGAGCCTAGTGCTTTTCATATGTATTTTACTAAATTATTAGTTTTGATTCACTGTGAGCCCTAGAAAACCAGAACGAGACATTTTAATAACCAAGGACACATTAAATATGATTGTAATGCACACAGTAGTGGTAAAGTTTTATGGCATGTTAATAGTGTATAATGTTTACTTCCGGTAAACACATATGGTCATCCCATTAAAATTTAGAAGTAGGTATTTGTTTTTCATTAACAGAACTAATTTGAAAGCAGTAGGAGCTCTTCATACACAAGCTGGAAATGTATTATTTTTATCACATTGATTTATAACCCCATTGCTATTAATTTCAGAAACAAATTAAATGTAATAAGGCAGTTAAATCATCATAACATCCTTGATTGAAATATTAAAAACTAAACTTTATAATGTTTCGTTTTAAAGATCACTTCAGGTATGTATATGGTTATAACAGTTAAGGATTGAATATGTGACTCTTGTCTCTCAGGTAATGTTCTAAAATTTTGCATACATC